>WYDI02024752.1:151791-291836 GCA_009867235.2 Psittacus erithacus | reverse complement strand
TGAAATGTTTCAAGCATTAAAAAAGAAGTCTGTAAACTAACAAAGAGGGCCCTTAGCATAATGTCCTGCTCTCCACAAAAGCATTGTAACACAGAATATTAAGCCCTAAGAGATCATATACTTAGCACTTTCTGTGATGTGAAGCCAAATTCTACTCTCATTTAAACTACATCACATTTAGACCACTGTACATGAAATATACCTCAAACTTGTAGTTTTCATGTAAATGCAAATAAGCCCTAATACATGAGCGATCTTTGCAAGTGTACCTCTGGGCACTACTTGCAAACCACTTCTGTTTGAGTTTGATCCTGATTCAGGAACACTGAATGTGATCTTAACTATATGGAGCTGTGAGCTGTGCCTTTTAAGAAGTTAGGTCATGAAAAGCGCTGTTTTCTCCAGGTCTACGTATTTATTTCAAATAAAAGAAACCAATGCGACTTAAGCACATTATTTGAACGGAAGCAATTGCTTACATACTGTGCTGCACTGATTTGGGGCTAAATGGGAATCTCAGGGGCTTGTCATTAGAGCGTATTGACATTTTTTGAGGTATTTGTAGGTGAGCTCTGTCCTTCAATACTGGTTAATAAATCACTGTTGAATTTGCAGGCACTTTCAGAATAGATAGGAACCCAATTGGGCTCTGAAAGATTACACTTCTATTTGTTTAGCCAGTGGCTCTTTGCTTGCAACCAATAGGTTTAAGAGCTGGGAATGCTGCATTTGGCTGTATGCTTTAGTTGACTTGTCAGAGATAGTTGTTTGTGTTTGATAAATGAGAGGATGATGAGGGCTGCCTAACTGTGATGGGTTTTTTTATCTGCCAAGACTAGGGATGGGAATTCTTCAAGTAGGCAAAGCCACTGTTTTTTGGCAATGAGTAACTGTTTTGTCTTGGGTGCAACCTGAGCTTGTTAGTGCTCTCTCTTCCTTTCACACGTGCACGCCCCCTTTCTTGGGTCCGCTCCAGATCCTTGTGATGGCTTAGGAGGAGCCAAACTGTTTCTTCACTTGCCTTAGGAGTCTCCAAGTGTGTAAAATGCATGTTTATATCTATGAACCCCCAGCTGCTTGAAAACACACTTGATTGCAGTGGAAAATGTGAAAAATCGCAAATGGAAATGCGCTAAATGTGCAAAACCTGGAAAATATGGGGAAAGTGAAAACTTGTCTGAGGGAGCCACTGCAGTTTAGTGAAGTGTCAGAATGACCAGGCAAGTTTAGAAGCCAGATTTGTATGCATGTTTGGTAAACACATAAGCAATTACATGCAGTTTATTGCAGCAGTAAACGGAGAATAGGTATCTGGGCATAAATAGGTGTGTGCACTTGGCTGCTGTGTCTTGACTGCCATATAGGTTGATATGTGGATATTTAACAAAAGAAAAATGGTCAAATTATTATAGGAGTAATAATACCCTTGGCTTTTCTGAAAGTCTGTGGCTAAGTGCACGTCACAGGAAACATTTGAGTTTAAAAATCCCATTGCAAATACTGGGATTCTAAGTGATATCTCTCTGCTCTGTTCTTGTAGATTTATATTTGCAGTGTATCTTAGCAGAGGTGACCATAGGCATTCACATTGGACTGGATGATACCCAGGGGTACCATCCAACTTCAACTATCCTCTGCTTGGTCAGGCTCTTGCATATTGCTGTAGTGTGAGATGGTTTGAATTTGCAAATTGTCTTCAGTTTGGCTTTTCTGGCTTGCGTAGAGGTTATTTTTCATAAATGTGTAATCTAAAAATAATGGTTTGGATGTAGTGGTTAGAAGTGGGTCAAAGAGGCTGGAATGTGAATCGTGCCATGGGAGACTTTGGAGCTAGCACATCAGCTGGTAGCTCCCCAAAAGCCCTTTGAACAAACAGGCAGTAACTGCAAAAAGATTGATAGTTTGGCAGTTGAAGAGGCCAGTGACCAAAAATTGCTCTCTGCCATTATTGGTGGAAAGGAATGGTCTGAGTTATGCTGGGCTGTCTTAATTGTAATCTGTCTTAATGAAGAGTAAATGTATAGTGTGAAAAATGAAATAAACCAGCTCCTTTTCCCTTGGGGTTCTACAAAAAAAGATTATTTCCCTGTGGAAGGCAGATGTTTAATTGCCCAAGACCACAGCAGAACAGCACATGGCTGGTCTATCTATGCATGCTACAGCTGCATGTGCTGCATACTTAAGCTGCTGTGTTGCAGCTGATGGCTGCAAACTGGATCTGTTCATAAGGAAACTGTGAACACTACTATATTGCCTGAAAAATCAGACTCACCTGGTGTGGTGGGTGAAGAGAGAAGGGAATGTAATTCTTGGCATTAGTATTACCTGCATAGAAAGAGTGGGAGTAAATCCAGCATGCTGCCAAAAGGTTCCTTCTGTTATCAAGTACAATGCAATAGTCCTAGTGCACTATGCAGAGAAGTTTCTGGAAACCTTTCTCCCATCCCACCACTGCTTCATGAACCTTTCATGACTGCAGGCTGGAGCTTTGCACCCAGCCAGAGCTGCATTTCAGTTGCACTGATGCTCTTTTACCACAACAGAAATCTCGAGCAGGTTTGCAGGACTGTGGAGCAGTGCAGCTGAACTCATATGATGTGTTAAATCAGTGGAAGGAGAAGGAACTTCTTTGAGACAAGCACTGTGGCTAGACCTCAGAAAATCATGCATAGGTTAAAATTCATGTTAACAGTTTGCTGTTGAGTTAATCTGGCAGCTGAGCTGCAATCCCTGCTGCTATTGTTTGTAATGAGCAATGGTAGATTGAGCTAGCATAGCACTTACCGGAGCAGGACTTTCATGCCAAATATATTTCTCCTCTGTTTCTTCTGTGCCTCTCAGGGCAGGGAAGGGAGGAGAAGTCACTTCACTCCTGGTGCAGCTGGGGATGACATTACAAGAAGCACGGGGGCATCTGGGAGACTGGGAAGCCTGTGTGACTCTTGCAGGGACCCAGCCAGTAAAGATTAACACCTGTTTCCAGCACACATGCTCTTAACTAGCAACTTCCTTCCACAAAACTTAACTTCAGTTTTTTTCCCTTCTCTTTTTGTTTTGTTTCTAGCAGTGCACGATTTTGTTGACAGCAGAGGCTTGTGTATTGAAGTAAAGCACAACTGGTATCCCATATGCCCTGTTAAGTCTCTCAAAAGAGCAAGCAGATTTGCTTCCCCTTGGAAACTTCTCCAAGACAAAAGAGCCAGGACACTTTGGATGTCATCATGACACATGGTTTGTGAAACGGGATCTCTGAACTTAGGTCCAACATACACAGAACTCTCCCAAACCTCCAATTTAGAAAGAAAGAACCAAACCACCAAACCTGATTGATTCTGTTTGATGAATAAGCTAGCTGGTTTTATTTGAAAGCTGTGTCCAGCTTGCTTGGGTCTGAACCCCTGGGAAACTGTCAGGAAAATGGCAGCAGGAAGAGAGAAGGAAAAAAAGCAAGGGCTTGTGAAAGTCACAGAGAAGGGAAAATGTGTAATATTCAGTTATTTCTGGTTGCAGAGCTTATTTTTAATAATGCACAGTCCCAATAGCTGGTTGCCATGATACAGGGCAGTTATGAGAGAAGGTGCAGAGTAAGGAGGGGAATAGGATTCAGAGTACTCCGGGGAAGAATAAGCTTTTTATGGTTTTACAATGTGTGACCTCTTAAAGTCTCTCTTTTTGTGTTGCCTTTGATGGATCGACATGAAACTTCCTGCAGAAATGAGATGCTGTTGGCATTGCTCTGGCACACAGCTTGATAACTGCCCTCCCAGGTACCCTGGGATTAATAATGATAATTAATATTGGGATTAATACAAATAACACTAAGCCTGCTGGAGGGCAGTGGATGTTATAAAGAGAATCTACATCTAGACGCATTTGGCAGGGTGGTGATGGGAAGGAAATGGTGATGGGAAGACAGAAATGCCTGAAGGACCTAATGAGAGCCCTACCCTGCCAGGCTTTAATGGCAGGCACATTGTTTCTGAAACAATGGGATGCTTTGGCTGGCACCCTACTAGGCTTATTCCTGTGGTTTTCAATCCTCAGGTGGCATTAATGGCAAGAAAGGCTGCTCCTTCTGGCTTGCCATTAAAGCATGACATTTATGTGTAGGTGAGGATCTGGCTGTGGGCTTGGAAAATTCATCAAAGCTACCTTGTGCACTCATAGCTAGCTGAATCTGGAAATTAAGGCAATGACAAAGACGGAAGTTTCAGAAATAATGGACATTGGTGGCTCATTTCCTCAGTGTCCTTTTGCTCCCTCCCAGGATCACTGGTTGTGTCAGCTCAACATCTTGACCTTGAGTTTTTTAAGCTCTTGAATAAGCTGGTCATCACAGATATCACTCAGATCTTTCCTACCCTTTCATAAGGCAGTTTTTCTGTGATAAAGAGCACCTCACTGTATTGTGAGGAAGCCCTTCTGAGCTGCAAAGCCCTTGGTGCTTCACAAAAGCTACCAGATATGGAATAGTGACAAAGAAGGCATTCCAAAAACCCTGTCTTGCAATAAATGAGATGAGATGAGATTACAAGCATGGAGACAGCAGCAAGCTCACAGCAGAGCTGCCCATGTCAGTGAGGAATGCTTTGTGCATCTTGGTGTATGTACATGGTGAACCAGCTTTAGTGGGTTTAACAGAGTTCATAGTCTGGAGGGCCAGGCTACCTGTGGCTTTCTCAAGTCCTCTGTCTCCCCTTTTTTATTCTTTTCTAGGCTGAAAAGCCCAGTTCCACCTGGGCTCTCCTCTGTGCTCACGACTCAGGCCCAGCACAGATTTAGAAAATTAACATCTATATTTCTATCATATATTTCCTTGCCTTTGAGGTTTTGGGAGAGAAGTCTTAAAGGCTAATTTGCGGATGCGGTCTTATCACCTGACAGTAGTAAATAAAAGAAGTGGATACTCCTTGGTTATAAAGTTCAATCAAGATCCCTTTAACAAGAAATGGGGTTTCTCTTGCTGCCTTACACTATTGCATTGCTGCCCACGCCCCTTCAGCAGCTCAATGTCTCTGCTTTGACCACAGCCAGCAGATCTTGCAGGGCTTGCCTTTCCCCTACCAATGCAATATTGCTGTCAATGAAATCAGGACGCAGAAATCCTCTTCTGAATGTGACCTTTCTTTTTAGCTTCTCCCTGGTGAACATACTTGCAAATGGCTCAATTTCCTGCTGGCTCAGTGTAAACTTTTCAGTGCAGGGATTTCTGCCTGGTGTTGCTTTGCAGCATGAAGCTAACAGGAGTTTATGGCTCAGGAGGGGCAGAAACTCCGCCAGGTTAAACCTTAGATGCATGATCCCACAAAGTGCCAATCAAAATAGCTCTGTGGACCAGCTTCCCTTCCCCCATCATGATAAGGTGATAGTTGCACCCCACCCCAAACATTTCAGCCCTCGATATACAGAAAGAACAAGTATTTCTTTATGTCAGTGTTCTGTTAACTGTTATCAGTGGTGCAGAGGAAGGGTAGTGCAAGGAAATTTTGCTGATGGGCTCAACTCGTGCAATTTACTGGCATAGCCTGACACCTTGTATTCATTTGCGTACCTTTAAAGAATCAGGGAAGTACCAATGCTAGAGCCAGCACCCAGACATTTGTATTAATACAAACACACCTACCTTTGCTAAAAGGTCATTATTTTCGGCATGGGTTTTGTCTCTTTTTCATTTGATTCCATGTATCTTCTCATGTAGAGTGTTTTAAAGTATTTATAGAGTATGCCTAGATCCTTAAGATATTTCTAAATGAAGCATAAAACCAAACATTGTCTCACACATATTCTAAAACACACAAGATCCATTACTGTTTTAGAATTGCTAATTAACAGATAAATGTTTCATACTCCCACATTTTTTATCCCCCAGATACAGCAAAACAAACAGATTAACAGAGGAAACCTGAGGACTGCAATATCTCTTTTATGATAACAGCATTTAGTAACTTAATCAGTACTATACTCAGCTCTCAAAGACAATGTACTGGTGGTTATATGATACAGAATAACGAACCAATACAGAGGTACATTTGTCTTGTTCTCTGGTTAGAGTGGGAACTCAGATTTAGACTCCTTGGCTTTTATTCCTGGGCTTGCTACTAATTTAAATGACTTCTCTAAGGCTATGGAATAATTTCAACTATTTTATATGTCTTGCACTGTAAAATGGAGACAATGCTTGAAAAACTTTCAGATGTGCACCCTTGCTTATCATTGTGTGGGACTGTCATTTTTCTTAAACTAACATAGTAATCTGATACAAAATCTAGTATAAAAAAATAATGATAATTAGCAGTAACATGGGATATCAAATAATCATCTTCAGGTGACAAATAGAGGAAATCTGAGAAGTACCAAGAAGGGAATGGGACTTCTTCAGTTGCTACTTAGGGCTAAATTACCTAGGAAAAACAGGATGTGATTGTATGGTACTGACTCATAGATTCAATGTGAGATGCTGTTCTATATTAGAAGGTGAAGTAAAAAGGCATTTTGAGTCTCCCTGGCTAGAAGTAACTCTCTTATCTAAGAAACCACGTACATTAAGGTTTCAAATATCTACATTTTTCTAGCCTAATTCTTGATTATTGCAGAGGAGGTATTTGTTTAGCATAGGTCTCTTCTCAAAAGCATCACCATTTAAATTCTCCAGCTTGCAGCAACACACTTTGTATTTTGGCAAGATGAATCTCCTGGTATCTGCATACCTCTCCTGTTCCTTCCTTCCTGTAATTAGGGCTAAATCTGCTTCAGGACCTGTTCTTTTGTAGAAGGCACCATTTTTAGAGCAATACATCATTGACAAGTCATGACACTAACAGATCTTTGGAGAGGGCTGCCTCTCCAAAGAGATACAGTATCACCTTGATCACTGTTAGGTATTGCTCAGTAAAGAGCTCCATCAGTTGGTGAAGCAGCAAGAATATACTCATTTTAGCTATAACGATACAGGTGGAATCTGCTTATCAGTTAAATATCCTCAACAAGGTATCTCTGTTTTACCTTTTTCTATTTCATTATGACATTCTCAGTTAATCCTATTTTGATTTTAGGGACTCATGTTAAACTATATGGATAAATAACATTTCCCCCTCCCCTGAGAAATATTTATTTGTGCCTGAAAATTAATCACTTCTATTTTTGCACTTCCTGTGCCTTTGCTTTCGATGAACATTGGTGCAATAGTTTTGTATTGACACAAGTGTTTGCAGAAGGAGTTGTATCTGTGACTCCTTTCATGGGACTGAAGAATTACTTATGTTTACATGGCAGAGCTCTTTTCTCAGTCTAAGCACTTGCCTGTAAAGAGGCTTGTGAATTGGTTACTGCTCCCAGCCTAATGGGGCTGCAGATGAGAAGCTAGTGGCTTCAGAAACTGCTGCTTCACAGGAGAGTCTGGTTCCCAAACTTGCCTTTCTTTAGCCAAGATGAAGATCAGCTGACTGGGATGATGAAAATAAACCACATGAGAAAATAGATCCATTCAACATCACAATGTAGAATACAGCCAAACAACCAAAAAGCATTAAAAATATTTAAAATAAAACTGGAGAAACTCACATAAATAAATAAGAAAAGAGCCACAGGTCTGCCCTGTTGTAAAAATATTGTTTGATGCTTTTCTGTGTTGCTGTGGGGACAATTCAGACTAGCTAGATGAACATCTTCAAAGGTGGCTGCTTAAAGAGCTCAGTCTGAGTGACAAGATTAGATGCCCAAAGCTACAGACTGAATGCTGCTAACCTGCTGGAAAACTTGGCCTTACCTTCAGTTACCCAGTACCCTTTTGAGGAAGTGGAAGCTGGTAACTGAAACCATTCTCCCTGTTATGATATTTCCCCTTCTTGCTAGTACTTGGAAGGAAACGAAGGATTAACACCTTGGTTGTACTGTCAGGATGACTCACAGGCTTTGACTTTCCAGTGTTTCAAGTGTTTGCATAGAATGAGAGCTCTTGACTCAGAACTTCCATGTTGTTCTGGCTTAATAAAAAAAAAAAGGGTACAAAAGGAAACCAAATCAGATTTAATCCAAGATTAACATCTGACTTTTGTGTTTCCTCAGACACCAGCAGTTGCTCCCCAGTTTGTCTGGAAGCTGAACTCCAAGACCAAAGCGCAGTCTTTCCAGGTGGGAGTGTTGCTGGAGGCTCATCCTAGCTAGACTGCCTGGCTGATGGAAGGCACAGGCTGGTCCGTTATGAGACCCTACATGAAGGGAATTCTTTTTTCCAGCATGCATACCCAAGTTTTGGTAATGTGTGAAATTTAAGGCTTCAGATCTGTTTCTTATTATAATAGAAAGTTAAAGGATATATGCTAATTTTGCTTACTTTGTAAGTGTGTAAAAGAAATTTAAGGTACAGGTGCAAACACATGTGTCCCTTGTCAACTGCCATCCCAGACAGGATGCCAGTGAGGCCACCTCTCAAATGCCCTAAAAGCAGCTAATACAAAATTTACTATCCAGTTGTTTTGCTGTGTTTTGTTTCGGTTTTTGTTTGTTTGTTTCCCTTGGCAGTATCCTTTGAGTAAGAGATAGAGATTTGAGGTGCAGTTCTCCAGTGCTTTCTTCTAAGGAGCTGCACTGGTACCACTGAGAACCACTAAGCCAGCTGTGGTCATCTGAATGATGCTCTGATTTGGCCTGACAGAGGTGGCTACATCAATTCCCTGTTTCTAGGGGATTCATAAATGGTCTTGGTCCTGTATGCTGTACCTCTGGTTGCTGGATAAATAGGCTAAGTTAAGCAATACAATCTTGTCCCCTCCATCCCTGCCATGTGCCTTGCTCTGCCTTGTGCATCAGCTCTTCTGCCCTGTTGTTGGTCCGTCCATCCATCCATCCATCCATCCATCCATCCATCTGTCTACCCATCCATCCTCCATCGCAGCAGTCTGAACTGAACAACCCCCATTAGAAACACCATACTTGTATTGTTCTCAGCTGAGCTCAGAGCACGTTCGGAAGCAACACCCAGAGCTGGGATTTCCTTCATGTCAGCACATGGAGGGGCTCTCCACTGACTCACTGGACTCGTCCCAAAAATAGCAGGCTCAGAATAGAAATCTTCATGCCCTTTTTGTCCTGTGGAACAATGTCTCACACTTTTTTTTCCCCTCTTATGTAAGGCAAAAACCCTTTTTGCTTCCAGCTTGGCTGAAAGGCTCAGTCCAGTGCTCAGAACACCTGACTGTGCTTTAAAAGGAGAGGAGTTAATCACTGGACTGTTATTTAATCTGCAGAGCTTTCTTTCTTCTTTTGTTCTTTTGTTTGGGAGTTGGAAACTTAAAATGGAAAGAGATCCAAGCTAAAACCTCTCTTCCTAGCTGTTTTTAGAAGTATTTTTTCTTGGCAGTTATAAGAACAGGGACAATGAACCCGGGAAAGAAAAGGAATATTATTGAAGTGAGGATCCCTCACACAACTGAAGTGCCCATGGTGTTTTGGAGTGTTTGCTTATTTTCTGTTAATACTTATAAAACACCTAAACATCTTTCAAGCCCATCTCAGAAAGAGCGAGACCTTTCTATGTATAACTAGGTGTCAGGATTATACAAATCCAGCAGACAATATCTGTGGATTGGCAGCATGCTGGTGGTCCCTGTACCAACTCAGTTCCTATTGGGTTGCAAGGAAGTCCTCAGGGAACCACGTCAGCAATGGGACCCCAACATGTTACCCTTCTGTTCCTGGCACCCATCACCCACGCAGCCCAGCTCCTCTACAAGCTGGCAGCGCTCTGATTTCTGGAATTCATCCCCTGGCTTTTAGCCACTTACTGTCTGTAAGGGCCTTATCCAAACTGCATCGCTTCAGCTGAAGACCAACTGTGTTGCTGGGCTAAGCCATGTGTTCTCTAAGCATTGGGTAGGCAGCTTAATGAATTGAGAGGTACTTTTCAGAGCTTTGTTTCTTAAGTTATCCTGAAAATCCAGGTCTTGCAATCTCATGCGGGAGCATTTTCAGTGAGGCAGGCTGTTTCCTCAGTGCAGACAGTGACTGCCACCCCACAAACTGAGAAACAGCGGCAAACATGGTCCAATAAAAAGCAATCATGAGCACTGGAGAAGGACATTTTAATATAAGCCTCTCTGAATAGTAGGAGAGGTGAGATTCAAATAGTCTGGTTTTTAGGCAGAAAATACCAAATCATCTTCTCTAGAGTACGTGTAGAGCTTTTGAAATGTTGTCCCTTCCCCCTCCTCCCTGCCCATCTCTACAATAAGTACAATTGTTAGACAAGGTGGGTCTTTGTGCTCTAAATTTAATACATAGTTTTTGACCCATGGAGTGATAAGCTGCAAAATAAATGGCTGGATTTTCCCCAGCGTTGAAGAACGCCTTTCAGATTGACTTGGGAACTTGCCTATTCTCGTCTGCCCACCTGGCTTTCACTTTGATATCCCTAACATTATCATAACTTTTATTGTGTTTTCATGTCAGTCAAACCTTCTTCACTAAATTACTTTCATTTATACATCCTCTCCTCTATTTGGTCTCATCATCATCTAAGATTTAAGGTGAAAAAGTTTCTTCTATTTGACAGAGTGGGAGGTGAAAATTACTATGTGAACAGTAAACTACAGGTTACATAAATAATATGTCATTGTATATCACCCAGTGGAGCCTTAAATCAATTCATTAGTTTTTATAAAGCCTTTGTGTGCTTTTTAACTGCATCGTATCCAAGTTGATTGCACGTTTTGCTCTAAGTTCTTTCTTCTTTATGTCATCAACTTTCAGGATTCTTATATAGTTACACTGAGAGTGTAACAAAAAAGATTGCTTTTCTTTAGAGGTTTGGTTTATATTTTTTTCTCCACTTCTCTACACATCCCTAGCCCGAGGCAAAAGTGTGCATTTTGTTCATGGAAGGTAGACACATGGATATTCTTCACTGTGCAAGGAGTGAAAGGCAAGCTGAGATATGCTGGATTAATGAAAGAGATACTGAAAAGCAGCTGGTTGATTCATAGAGAGCCATTCACTTGCTTTCATGCTGCTTCATAGCAAAAAAATCTATGGATTGAACTGTACTATACGGGTTATTAATCCTAATGCCAAGAAACCTACTCTTTTCATAGGCTAAATTTTCTTTTACAGGCATGCTAGGAAAGATTCTTTTTTGGTTGAAATTCAGAAGACTGAGACAACCCAGGATAACTTTGTGTTGGAATAGGACAGAGTTAGTTGAATAATATATTATTTTACAGTATTCTGTGAAAAACTTAAGAAGTTGCTAGTTTGGAGAAACAGAGAAGAGGAAGACAACATTTTATTACATTGTCAGTAACTGCCCATGCTAAAATACTGGTCTAGGCTGACTGCAAAGTAAAAACAGACATTGATTTGATACAAAGATCGATTTTATTATTCTGCCTGAAATTATTCTCTTTCGTTTTTCTGCAGATCTCTTCTGCTTAGTAAATCAAGAACTGTACAATGTTCCTTTACAATCTAGACTTGATATACAACAATATTAGCCAAGACAATATTCAGTCATGTAACAGTCATCAAAAGTACTGCTCCTTGTTTCAATCCCTGCAAGAAATCAAAACCTTTCAAACTGAGCCAGATTTTAATAAAGGGGGGCCGTTTAAAGCACAGTTGCCAAAAGCATTGGCTGTGCCTGGACTTTTATTGTAAGTATTTGTGCCATTAAATATTAATATAGGTCAAATAACTGAACCCCCTGAGCAGATGAATTCTGCACAATGAAAACAAGCACACTGTATAACATGAGCCAATGTTACCCACAGTGTTACTGGACAAATATGCAAATATAGACCCTGGTTTCCCCGAACAAGTTTTCTTATTGGCATTGTGGGAGAATGAGAATATAAAAATTAAATAATAGCCATGGCACTGAAACTTTAAAGAGCGGATATAAGGCTCTTTGACTTAATGGAGTTTTGTCTTTACTACCTGACAAAGCCTGCAGTGCTGCAAAACCTGAAACACGCGCTGTGAGATCACAAAGTGGTGCTGCACAGACAAGGCAATGTCACATTTGGCCACAAATGTGTCCTTAAGGACATACTACTACAGGAAATAAAAAGAGAAATATGGAGCAGATCTGCTCCTTTTTTACTGGGCTCTCCTGCATAATTTTACTGCAGGCTTCCAATATCTGCAGGGGTCCAGGCTACAGTGTGACCCAGGCAGGCAGGCTCTGTGTGTTGGCTTTTGAGACAGAAGTTGTGGTTTTGCACCTTGGATAACTGGTGATGACAAGAAATATCAGAGATCCTACAAGAATGTGGGAGATGTCCTAGGTCTGGGTCCAGCCAAGGTGTGCTTATCCAGACCATAGACAACATTTTGACAAATGTTAATGACAAGCATGCAGTAAGACTGAAAAAGATAAGTACACAGCAAGGATGCTTGAATTGATTAGTATTTCTGCAGACTGAAACTATATTCTGGAGGGGTAGCAGTGGGAATCCCTTGCCCTTGATCCTTCGATCTCATTTGACTCTATCTTCATAGCTGGCATAGGGAGGACTTCATACTGCAGTCAGATTTGTGCATTCAGGAGCAATATATGTGCTTGAAGCTTGGTTGCTCTGAGATGCATATCCACTTGAAAGTGCTTTAAGTGTAAATTGGATGAGGTAGAAGCTTAAAGAAGCTGTAAAGAATACCATAGACCAACTTCTGATCCTTGTTATGTCTCAGCAAATTGGGAATAACTTTATTAAAATTGTGGCACTGGCATTGCGAGGTTGTACATTCAGAAGTTCTCTCCCAGTTACAAGATCACTTAAAATAAGAGAGATTCTTTTGACTTCTGATTCTAAGGCTTTAAATTATGCTTCATAATAGTTTTTGTTTAATTCAATTTGTCAAGGTTTTCTTAAAAAATATAATGTCTGAATCCCATCATACCCTGTGCCTTCTGCAGCTGAAGAGTTAAGAATAATACTGATACTTTGAAACTTAGAAACCTTCACACAGGGAAATGTGGATTCCTACAGCCAGAATATTCTGTTAACACATGCAACAGTGGGTGTAAAGGTCCAATTTCATTTTTAAAAGTGAACAGTCCCACGACATAAGCTGTGATTTATCATTTTTTCTTTTTTCATGAGAAACATGCTAGTATTCAGCTGAAAGCTAGTAAATATTACTTAGTCATTCCCCTATTAATTCCAGTTTGACTGCAATAAGAGATCATGTTTGGGAGCAAATAATACAGAAGGTCATATATTTACTTCAGAGTGTAGAAACTTGATATTCAGCTTCCTATGATGCAGTTGTGAAATGTTCTCACTCAGTAAAGAAACAAAGTGAAACCCATGGAAATATTTCCTCCAGAAAGAATAGTTCAGGTTGCTCAAAATATTTACAATATTAAGTAGATATATTTCAAATAGCAGTTAAAACATTTACATAGAAAAGACCAATATTTTTTAAAAATTATTAAAGAAGTAAATGCTCAGGAAAAGTCCATACAATAGAAATTTTCCATGTAATTAAATTTTTTATATAAACTTTCCACCTTGTTGGAATTTATATTTAAGGGAATCTTTCTCATTTCTTGTATTACGATTAAAACTTTTAATCAGGTTTTTCTTATGATGTGCACCATCCTCGAGGCTGCCTCTTAAAATGTAACCAAACCAGTCCAAACATTCCTATCAGTGTGTTGATGTGAATGAGACAATGGATGCCTGGCTTAAATCCAAGTGCTCAGCCCTTCCAAAGCACACTGATTGGAGTCATAACCATCCAGCTAAATTGAAGCTGGTAATTAAAAATATGCAAAATGGTTTGGAAATAATGTGGATCTCTCTGAGTGTGAATTTTGAATATGGGTGTCTCTCACATGGGTAAAGTGGATAATTGCCTGCCTATCCCGCTTCTATTCATTGAAAATAATTGAGTTGTTGTCAAACACTTCTAACACTGCCTATCACAATAAATATGGGACGACAGAGGGGGTCTTTGAATAATCTCATTTTTGTGGCTGAGGAAGCTGTTTCTTTTGTATTTGCCTGGGGAACAGCATAGCAACAGGAAATGAGAAAGATAGAATGGAGAAAGCACTGCAGACTGCTCTGTTTCTTTATTTTGTATCACTACGTTACATATAAGACTCCAGCCCTACACGTGTTTCTCAAAGGTCCGCTTTTGGGAAAAACCCAGTGGCTTACTTATCACTAGAGCAGTAACATCAGCTCAGTGGATGGAAACAGTGTGGTAGCTACCAGGGATGCCAAGCGTACATGGGGATCTTTGCACAGGTCCCCCAACTAAGACACCTGTAATCATGGGGCATTTGACAAGGAAGCTGGGCATGTTTGGGTAATGATTGAACAAATGCCTACACAGCTCTCTCAGGCTGCAAAATTTCACTGGTGCGACTGAAAGCCCATCAGAGCACAAAGCAGCTTGCTTGTACGTGACAAAGGCAGCCTGTCTGTGTGAAAGTGGGTGTTGCTATCTCTAAACAAGCTCTGGTGCTGCTGTGGCCTTTGCTCTAGTACTTGGGTCTTGCAGAAGGTGACATTTCACATTGCAGTGAATGACTCTCAATGCAGTCTCTTACAGTCTTTTACCGTCATTGCAGTCTCCTACTCTTTGCTTCTCCAACAGCCTGTCCCTTAACACCTCCCTTTGCAGGTCCTCTACTGCCATGCTACTTCATCAGCGTTTCCTAAGCCCCATTTCCTCACACTGTCACAGCTTCCCCTGTGATACTGCAATTCCTTTCCCCCCACCTTTTCCTTTCCCCCCATCTTTTCCTTTTTCCCTTTCTCTGACAGGTGAATTCCTTGCTGGCTTCAGTAAGCTCTTTGCAGCTTCCTTCGCGTGCCAGATTGGAGGCTTATTGTGTTTTGCACACTCAGGCTTTTACACAGAGACATGCAGATGGTGCAGGTTTGGTGGCTGGACCATTTAAAAGGCAAAAGTGGTGTTCTCACAGATTTGAAGAAGACAAGCGTATTTCTTTGCCTCAGTTTGAATCTCTCTGTCACACAGTATGGGTGAAGACAACCTGATGCCTTGAAACAGCCGCAGCAGGTAGCACCTGCTTTTTCCTGTGTGATCCCCAGAGAAATCCTGACCTTTCCCTTCCCCTTTTTTACCTCACGTTTGAATTTTAGTTTTGCTCTGAGATGTCTGTTCTCCAGCCTCTCTCAGTCTCTTTCATATGATTTCTTACATGAAAATACAGGCTGAACAGGAGGGACAGCCCGAGAAAGAATCAGTCTCACATCTTCATCCTCAGATTTTTCTTGAGTGACAGGATCCTGCCTGGAGTATTTCTGGACACACAGTGATGAGTTTCACAAAAATTCCCTTTAACCATTAGGGTCTTCACATTTCTGCTCCCACCTTTATTACAATGAATAGGTTAACCCAGAGACACTGCAGCAGAAATCTGTTATGCATTGCGGCAACCAGAACAAACCTTTGATATCTGAAAGCTGATTCAGCCTTCGACTTCAAAAGGCTCTTGCCATCAGGCAAGCTTTTGCCACAGTAATAATGCAGCAGTCTTAGGGCCAGGAGATGGTTTTGTCTGTGCAGCATTGCTTTTATAGAGAATAAGATGCACTTGGGACCTATTACAGTGCCTGGCAATTAGACAGAGTGCAGCATCTCCAAAATGCCATTGTCCATGCAAATTAATTAATCCTATGCCTCTGAGACAAGTGGTGCTCCTTGTGCTTGGATGGCAGTGGTTTGCAATTGGCAGTGCAGGCAGTAGGGGAGGCAGTGCTGAACTGACCTAGGTGAGTGTTTTAGCCGCATGGGGCTGTCAAAGAGAGAAAGGGAGGTGCTGAGGTCACCTTTCACCTGGGTAACCCAATTCCTGGAGGCCAAGTGACTTCCGAGGCTGCAGAGCAAGTATGTGGCACTGTCAGACCTGGAATTCAACCGATGCCTGGCTGCAGGCAACAGGCCACAGTATCGCTTCCCATACTGCAATTGTGAGTGGGTTTTAATAAATTCCTCCGGGGACACGTGCCATATAAAACGTGCAAGTCAAACAAATCAGAAAGCATATCAGCTTTGCACTGTCATTTGTATTGGAAGAGCAGGCATGTTAAATACCTTTTTTCACAAATCCCTTTCAATAAATCAGTTTTGGAGCAATGCAGCTGGTTGCGAGTGCTTTAACGGTGCTGTACTTTTCAATGACTCTCTGTACTAGAAGATGTCTTGAAAGTTATGCTAAAATAGACCAAGCAGCTTTGGAAAAGAGAGGTGTGTATTCAAATGCTGGACTGAATGAGTTCATTCTATCTATCAAGGAAATGCATAGCAGGCAAAGGGTGGCCAGAATTACAAGCCAGGTGATTTCAAAATGTTCTTGGCTTGCTCCACAAACAGGTGCAAATCTGCTGGATGCATTAGGAGTGAGTGCAGTTCAGATGTGAATTGAGAGCCTTTGAGAACCCTTGGGTGAGACACGGGAGGAAATCCTCCTGCTCATTAAAATACTGCGCTCGGGAGCTTGCTGGCCACACCTGCTCTGTAGGAGTACTGGCAATGCTTTCTGCAGGACACAGGTTGTGCACTGTCCGTTGAAAGCAAGTATAGCGCCCAGAGGCACCACCAGAAATGATCATATGCACAAGTGCACTGGCAGTGATTTGTATCACTGAGTAAAAATGCTATGAGGAAAGCATGAAATGGAGGTGACGAGAAAATCGGGAAGCTCAGCTCTGTCAAAATATCTTTCACTGGCTGTGTTCTAATGAATAACCCATTATGACTGCTGAGGTGGAAGCTCTATCCCTTTCCACTGCCTTCACTCTCCTTAGTTTTGCAGGGCTTATCTTTTCACATGGCAGAGCAGAGTCTCAGAATTTTAATTTAGCTACAAATCAGGTGGGAACATTATCAGCCCCTGTTAATACCCTTCAGGGCAAAATACCTTGGTTTCCATTTCATTTCCACAGCACTGCAGCTTGGCTTAGAGGTCTTAGAGCAAGGGGAAGAATGAACCAAAGCACCCCAGAGAAACCTTGCAGGATTTTGGTGAACTTTCATTTTCTTTTCTCATTTTTTGAGCCTTAAAGGTCTATGTTGCATTCAGTCATGTAACTACATGAACTAAAAACTCAACTTGGCAAAAATCACCCCATAGTCCTTTATTGGCATCTTTCCTGGAATGCCAGCTGTTTGAGCAAAGCAGAGGCCAGGCTCTGCTGATTTCCCCAGCCTTTCAGATACCTGCTCCAGATTTGTTTTTTGAAGAAATAGTTTAGCATACAGGTGGTTTTTGGGTTGAAAGTCACTGTTTATTTGTAGATTGCCAAGACTGATGCGACATCAGGTTTGGATCCAACTGCTAGTATCAGGAAACTGAACTCTGGTTTTAGCAAAGGATGCGGTTAGAAGTACATCTTTTAATTCAGTTGCAGGTATTTTGGGACAGGAATAAAACCAGGGACTGTTCTCCTCTGAACTGCAGTTCAAATGAAGTAAGTTCAATATCATGAATGGTGATTAGCAAAGCTGATTTTATTATGACAAAAAAAAATCAGCAATGGAAAGTGCCAACATCAAACCCTGTGAACATTTTCTGTGTCTGCATGTTTGGAAAATATACATATTTTTAAAGGTTAGACATTTAAAGGGTTTGCAGATTCCTGATGTGCAGCAAAACACAGTAAATCACTTTGGATTCATGGGGCCACACTATCCCATAATGCCACTATACATTAATCAGCTGCTTAACAGATACCTCTGCATGAAAGTTGTATTTTGGTGTCTCTATAGTGTACTTATAATTACTGCGGCATGTTGACTGATTCCCATTACTGAAAGTTTCTATCATGTAACATGAATGTAAGAAAATCAGCCCCAACTAAGAAAGAGGAGGTTAATGGGAGACGCATGAGAGAGAATGGTGATAAACTGAACAAGGGTAGGTTCCAACTAGAAAAAGAGCTAAAACAAACAAACAAAAATTACCATGAGACCTGTCCGCATCAGAAGAGTTTTCCGGAGAGGTTGCATTTGGAAGGCTGGGCTGGACAAAGCCGGGGGCAAACTAGGCTGAATTCAGTGTCATTTCTGCTTTGAGCCAGAGACTGGATCAGAAATCTCCTGATGTCTCTTCCAAACTGAACAGTTCTATGATCTGTGAGAAATTGTCAGTGCCTGGCTTTTGCTATTTAAACACAAATGACCAGGTTTCCAGGTTTCTATTATCAGGAGTTCAGCTTTTCAATACAAATAGCCATCTTTTGCAGAAGGTTCAGGAACTAAAGTCTTCAACAGGTGATGCTATTTGTACTTCTTTATACCTCTGTACAGCTCTGCAAAGCAGTGTATTTACTACTCCTTCCTGGCCATGATTTGGCATATCAACAGCAGCATATCCATAGTGGTATGGGAGACTTTTGCTATTACATATAACAACAATAAGGATTTTTTCTTCCGATGGCATGTTTACAATGACAGGTGAGTACATCTCCAAACCAGAAGCTCAATCCTTACTATCAAACTTGTACCAAGGAGTGACTTAGTTCCATTCTGCAACTCAAAGTTTTTGGTGCACTCAATAGATTAGACTAGAACAGACCAGGTGTGCTTGTGTCTAGGTCCCATGTTTATCACAAGATGGTCCAGGAGGCCTTGCAACCATCTACTTGACATGACAGACAGTAGGTGGACTAGGGTGAACTTCAGCAAGCTACTTGGATGGGAAGTTCATGGGTTTCTGTAAGCAGCTTGCTCTCAACCACCCATCTCAAGCCTCTACTCCCTTGGAGCGAAGGTGGAACCAATGCAGATGCTGCATTGACTCCAAGCAACATGTGTAAGGCATGGCTTTTGTAGCAGTTGCTGAGGAGCCATGAAGTAATCACTCAAATCCTCTCCCCATTTTCTTCTATTGTCTGCCAAATTTTTCACTCTAAGTTAAAAGTGCTGACGGGCTGCATTTGGCAGACTAATAGGCAAGCAACACAGGTTGCAACCCAAATATTTGCTTTTGATCACCACTGCCATAATTTTATTGTCTCCAATGAATGAGGATGTGGGTAAATTCCAGGAGGGAATGTACAATCCACCTCTGTGTTAATAATTACTGGTTTGATTTCCAGGTGTCCTACAGCTGAGTACTGTAATTTCATATTGGTATAAGATTTCCAGCTTTCCTTGTGAGTTAATTGTGTAACATTCAAGAAATAACCATGAAAAGCATGGAAATTCCCAGGTCTTCATTTCCTCTCTTTTGTTCGGAATTCTATTGAAAAGGTGGGTTTGTGCAGACACAGTCAGGACAGGACCAAGGATTTTGTGCAAGCTGAAGTCAACATATAAGGAAAGAACAGGTTAGTTAGCAAGACCTTCATTCTGTCTGCCACAGTACAATTTGTTCGGCAATGAAGGATGCATGAGTATCAGTCTCTGTCCACTATGCTTATGAAAAAGGCCTGTACCACATGCTAGCAGAATGAGTCAGGGTAAAGGTATTTTGTGTCCGTGGACAAGGATTGCCGGGCGTTGCCCTCAGCCACTTCTTCAGATAGGTTTTGGCATAATAGCTTTTAAAAGGAGGAAATTTCTGTTGCTTCAAACCAAGTAAATTCTTTGCAGTGCTTGCTGTCTGTGCCTCATGGATATGAATCCGTCTTTTGATATGCAGCACTGTCAGCACAACCAAAATTGCAAGAAGATACCATAAGAAATACACAGCAAAATGTTATGACATTATTTTTTCATTCCTCAGGATACTTCTTCCCACTGAATCCACCTACCACTTTTAAAGTGACACTATGTTTTCAATGAATATTTCTTGCCTTTAGGGCTGCTCTGGACACAAAGTCATGTAAGGATTAAACAGGAATTGGTCCTTGATGCTGACAAAAATGAAGGCTCTCAAATCTGAAATTCACTTGAGCAGCCTGGTGGAGCCAAAGGGATGCTCCAAGTCCCCCTTCTGATACTGTGTCAATGTGAGCACGAAAATCAGAAACGTGACTCAACCCATAGGCACTTTAGGCAGACCGCTATGAATAAAGACTAGCTAGAACACACAACAGTGACACACAGCCAAAAAGTAGCTGGTCCCTGCAAAGCCCTAGTGCTGCCCCAGATAAAAACCCAAGCCAGGTTTTTTCCTGAGTGTCTGCGCCGCTCCGCTGCCACCCCCTATGGCTCCAGCAGAAGTGCTGCTCTCTGAGGCCAGCTTTGTGTTGTGTTTGGCAGGCAATAAGGCCCTGAAAATAATCTCTTGTATTAGCTGAAACCCTCTCATGCCAACTTCGTGATCCCTCTGACACATTTGCTGCCAGCTTTTGGTGTCAGCGTGTTGGCCTGTGCCTCAAAGCAGTTACAATTTTAAGGCTGCACAATGCGTACCTTCTCCCTGCGCATCCCTCTCTTGCGGATGAGCAGGACTTGGGGAATTTGGCTGGATCATTGCTTTCCCCAGTAAAGACTGGGGACTGATGGAGAAAATTATCTCTTATCTGCCTCAGTGTGTACCAAAATGGCATGTGGTAAGTCTCATTCTGATTTCTAAAATGCAGGGTAACAGCCACTGTCTCTGCTCCTCCATCCCCAAACAAACTCTTTGGGACTGTCAGTTCTCCAAGGACTTATTTGAACAATTCACTGAAGAATTGGAAGGCATAAGGTGACCTAAAACCACCGTGAAATTCTCCAAAGGAAGGTTATTTGGTTTTATTTTTTACCATATTAAGAATTAACTTCAGTCCATAGAAAACCAATATCAAAATATTGAACAGAATTGAGCAGCGATCTTCATAAAAAAAAAACCTTAAAATCAGCTGAGCATAACTTGAAGTGAAACCAGAGTAAGTGTAGGAAAACAAATGGTCTAATGTCTTCCTGTCATCTTCTTTTCCCAGGGGGCAATTTTCACTCCATCTTTACAGAAACCGAATGTTTTGCCTAGGTTTTAGGGCATTAGCAGAGGGCCAGGGAGGAATTCTGTCCCTGGTGTGGACCAGAAAAAAGGCCCTTTAGTTGTTGGGAGGTAGAAACTGTTTTCAGTCCTGCGATGGGGAACAATTGCAAGGCAGCTATTGAAATCAGTCTTTGCTTTGACCTGCCCCAGCTTTAGTGACCACAGGGCTGTGTTGTGTGGTGCCAGCCCTTAGTGTGCCAGGTTGTCTTGGACTCTGAGGTACAGAGATTATTGCCAAAAGAACAAGCTTTGTAATAATAAGAGCAAAACTGAAAGCTCAAAAGGATGAAAACATCACAACAGAGTTAAATAGAAAGCAGCCTCAGCTATGGCACAAAGCTGTGAGGCTTTGTGTGGCTGCAGACCACTGTCCATTGGACATGCACCTGCTGAGCAACCTAAGCCATTCATCAACTAGAAAATGAAATAGCACCTGTTTTTCTTCAGCTTTTCTGTAACCGAGCCCATCACTGAATATTTTTATACAATGGATTCAATATCTCAGGTGGCATTTCACTGATACAGTGAAAACAGTGAAATGTGTACAGTGCTGGATAAATTCTTCTGACTCAGCATCTCAGCTGTCCTTCATGGTGTTAGCAATTTTCTATCAAATACCATTTGGTCTCCTAAATTAAGAGATCAATCTTAATTTTGTCCACAGATGGGGAAGTTTTGCTATTTCCATTTTGTCTACATGTGCAAAATAAAAGCAAACTGGAATTTGTTTTTTGTGGACAAAATGAGTTTGGGTTCTTTCACTTTTCTTTTGGCATTCTTTCCTGTTTACAGCATGATTTGCACAAAATTGCATTCTGTTGATAAAAATGTGCTGAAATGTCTTTCAGTTCCATTGACTGAATGATTTGCAGTAAGAGGTTTGACAAAATGCATGTTGTCGACAGAATGAAATGGGGTGGGTGGAAGGAAGTTACACTTCAGACATATGGAGTGAGCAGTTATACACTCACTTGATTCATTAAAAACTCCTCTCAGAGACTATTAGAAAGGATTTTGTGGGGTTTGGAGAAGACAATAGTTACTTCGGAAAATCTCATTTGCACAGATACATCTGGCAGTGGGAAAAGGCAAAAAGAAAGTTAATGGGTGCAGAATTTGGCCAGAAATCATTGCAAGTGCTGCTATATTTCTTTAGATGTCTTTCTATCCAAATAAATTTCCTCCATTAAGTTTACAGATTTCCTCATTCAGCTTTTAAGGGAATACTTGTACTGGAAATGAATGAGATAGGGAAAAGAAGTATGTTAAAATTTATGAAAACATCTGTTGGAAGTTCTGAGAAAGATGTTTTTGTTTTAATCATCTAAGCAAGACTGATGGATTTTATCAGAGCTAAGTACCAAAGAGTCCCAAATGGGCTCTTCATCCCAAAGGCAAAGCACTTAAGCATATGCCTAACTTTAAGCATGTGAATGATGGTCTCGTTGACTCCAGTGGAACACTCAAGTGCTACAAGCTGCGTATATTGGATTCTAAGATACTGTGGATTAGTGTTAAAATGATGACCCAAAAAATAATCTTGAGTGTAACTATACATAATTATTACAGCTAAGACCAAGTGGTTTTGGTAAAATAAATCATATTAGGCATAAATAGCTTGTTTTGATATAGCCAAATACATTAGGATAGAAAAACAGTCACTCATAACACAAGATAAATATTAATTTATTCAAGATTTACTTGATAAGGCTTAAGTGCAATAACAGAGAGAGGATCAACATGGTGGGTAAGCAGAACTTTTGTCCATAGTGATATTGCTTCATTTTATTCAAAGTTGTGCATTACACAATATATTCATGCTCTAAGTCAATTCTGAAAAGAACTTTCGCACCTCTTTTTTTTTCCCTAGCTGTTTTCTCACAGCAGCATCCTTTTGTTGAACACCAAGTCTGGCTGTCAGTCAGAGAGGAGGAGGAGAACAGGAGTCAGATCTGTGCTCTCTTTCAAGAGTGGTTCTGTAGGTGTGGTAATGATCTGTGGCTTCTACTGGGAAATTTGGGCTGTGAATTAAATTGTAGATGGTGTTAAGTTTCCATTGCAATGTCCAGCTCAATTTTCTTTAAAGGTTGCTATGGGTATCAGAATATGGTGCCAAAACACCTTAAACCACTATTTCAGACCATTATTCTCATTTCAGGATGTAAATGCCTTGGTTCCACCTCCACACTAAAAAATTCCACTGGCAAGAGCTGGATGAGGGGAATAGACAATAACTCTTCATGTGCACATACTCAGTTCATTTCACCCAGCTGTCAAAACAGATTGCATTTTTCTGTTCAAACAACAAATGTACCAGACCAAGGGAAATGTATGTGCAAAATGTTGCTTATGCAGGGACAAGTTCTGTGCACCTGGATGCGCTGGGGCACTGCAGAAGCCAAGGAGCAAAGTGGGCTGTAGTGGCTTGACTGGAGGAAAGAGGTAAGTTCAGGCTGCACCTCAAATTAGAGTAGATTTGGGATTACTCTAATGTTTGTGGTCCTAAAAAAGCTGATTCTTAGGAGTCCCAGTCTGGCATAGTGTTTAACCTGCAATCTGAGGGAATGAGCTGAGGAAGGAGCAGATATGTAAGCTAACAGCACGTTCACGGCGCCTATCATCTCTTCTGTTCTGATGAGGGGGGCTATATCCATGATCTTTTCAGACAGGCATCAGCCAGGTGCTCAAATGCTATCACGCTTGACTCATTCCACATTTGTACTTGGTGGCAATCGATTCCTGGTTTTAGAGACCCTTAATATACATGCATGTACATGCATGTACGTGCTCCTTTTGAACGGAAATGCAGTTTAACGGCATTGACAGTGCAGGAGTCACAGCCGCAAAACCAGATGTTTTACAGAAATGGTGGAAATTGCTTTTCTTTTTGGCCATGAAAAAGCTTTTTCTGTTTTGCTTGAATAATATCATCATTCTTTTAGCATTTAAGCAGTAATTGTCATCCAACTAACCAAGAGCTGGAAGTGCAGACTTGTCTTCAGACCAAGCATGGGATGGTGTGTTATGTTATGCTATATGCACATATTTCCATTGAAAATTGTGTGTGCTTAGGGCTGGCTCTATATATAGGGCAAATGTGGGTGCCTGTCTCAGGAAAAGTAGATTGCTATCCATGAACTCATGAAGAAGTCAGCTGGGAGGGAGGATGTAATGCAGGTACTACTGCCAAATACATTTTCTAGAAGGAAATTTGCATGGCAGAAAAAATCATACGCAAAAAAGTTGGATTTTCCAAAGCCATGGAAACAAATAGGAGTGACAGAACTGTAGTGAAATGGAGAACTTACTTAGGTCAAATTACTTCAAAGCACATAAGCTGTAAGCTGACAAAAGGAGTCCATCAAAGCAAAATTCATACTTGAATTTAAAACACAGGCAGACAGATTTTGCTGGGAGATGGAGAACACTGGGGTACAATAACCAAGCACAGGGCTGAGGCTTACCTAACCACAGAAGAGAATATAGTCTGTCAGAGCATTTTCTAATGCTGTT
The DNA here is from genome assembly GCA_009867235.2 of Psittacus erithacus. Taxonomy (NCBI): domain Eukaryota; kingdom Metazoa; phylum Chordata; class Aves; order Psittaciformes; family Psittacidae; genus Psittacus; species Psittacus erithacus. The sequence goes on along the minus strand of WYDI02024752.1, from coordinate 267,418 downwards.
TCTATTATCTGAGAGTAGAACAGATGACAAATCTGTTAGTTCAGAGTGTTGACACAATACACTTTTATCACTTTTTGTCAACAGAACATAATTGTGTTCAGATTACCCCATCACAGGGGAATAGCCATAAGATCATGCTGTCCATAAAAATAAATGTCATGTTCTGTTTCTGGGAAAACAAGAGAGAAATAGGAGAAACAATGCAAGTAAAGAAGAACCTTGAACAAACTGTGTTTTTTGGACAGATTTAGTTATACAGATACTGTGATAGAGCAGTTGTTCACCCAAATCTGACACCCTCAGGCCCCTGTGTTAGATGCCAAGCTCCTGTGCTTCTAATGTGTTTCCTTTCCTGACACCCAATCCCATCAAATCCAAAATTCAGTGCTCTCCTCCAGCAATCTTCTGGAACTGATTCCAGCTACGAATTGTGTCAACAGCAGGAATTACTGAAACCCCTCAAGGAAGGAGGGCAATGCTCTGCAGGGCTTGGACGTGGTCAGGAAGAGGAGCAGCAACCTTGATGGCAAGGCTTAGTTGACAGGAGGGTCTCCAGTCTCCCTGATTGCCTTCACTGTTGGACTTTGGGGGTCATCTTGCCTAAAATATGAAGTATGACCCCTCTGGGGAGATGGTAGCTGTGGGGCTATCAGCTTCTCCCACACTGCATGCCCTCTGCCCATCAGAAGGAAGGCATAGAACTGCACCTTGCTCTGCTCCCAGAGAAAATCATTCCACCTCAGGCACCCATTTGCTAGATAAAATACAAAATCAGCTGCAGAAACATGTTGCATTTTTCAAGGTTAAGCAAAGCAAGAAGTAGTACTTTTTAATAAAGCAGATGAAAATATTCAGTTGGCTTCATTTTAATGGAAATATAATTCTGCCCATCCATCATCTTTTCTTGCGACACGCTGGAGACAGCTGCAAATGGAAATCTGAGGGCTGAAGGGGTTCCAGGCAGGTAGTGGTGTTTATGCACAGCAGATCTATGGGGTTAGCCAGTATGGGAAAGAACCAGTATCGCTTTGTGCTTTCCCATGGTCCAGCACAAGTGCAGTGTCTCCTGATTTCCTGCAGCAATTGCAGCATGAATCACAGCAATGCATTCAGCTTTAAGAATAGAAGCATATTCTTAGGGGGAAGAAACAAACAGAAAAAATAAAGTTTGCTGTCAAAATCCAAACTCCATCTCCCATGGCCCAAGTTTTCTTATAAAGTCATGTCACGTTGCACACTTTCCCATTAGTTTTTGACATGCTACTTTACCAACTGAGAGACCCAGAGGCAATGGGGGTTTTAAGAGCCTTAAAAAAGAAATCATTAATCTCCACTGAGAGTAACATGCTGCCACATATCACTCGGCATTGCATCAGTAGCCTGATGGAGTCAGGAGAGGTGACTGAGAGGGAAACAGGAACTAGCTTGCGATGTTTGATGATGAAAACCAAGATATTTAAAATCTCCAGTGCCCATTTGCTATGCTGTCTTCTCAGATGCATTCAGTGTGATTACAGCACCCAGACAGAAGAGTGTCATCTTCTGCGCTCTTGGTGCCTCTTTAATGGCAATTTAGAAAATGATCACATAGAGATGGAAATGCTGATTAGTTAACACACACAGTCTTTGTGTATTCTGTTCATACAAGGCTTTGAACTTCTGGAAGCTGTCATACTGAGAAAATGTCTACCCCATAGGTAGCTATGATTGTATCACTGTATTTATTATTTACTGAGTGACACTCTGTGTAAGCTTTGTGCATGACACAGAGGGTCTCCAAGTCTAGAGGGGCAGCTACATCTTAGATGAGGAGAAGGTGCTCATTAAAGCAAGAAGCTACTGGGAGAAAGCATTTGCCATCCTCCTCTAATTGCTGTCAGCATTGGAAAAGAAGGGTTGATACTATATCTAAGCCTGTAGCCCAACAGGGCTGCTGTTTTGAGTTTTCATTCCTGCAGCCCAAAAGAGTCATCTAGACTGAGATCCAGAGTGAGAACTAATCCTGGCAGATTCCCACAGGTTAATTGTGAGCAGATACCCAAATAGACTGTTCTCTCTATATTACCCAAACTAATTATCCTCCCTGACTCAGGCTATGTCTCCTTTATTGTAGCATTACACAGTGGTGGATCCTGTCTTCCGTGCCATTTTTCAACGCAACCAGGTGCACTCAAGCTGCTTCATAAGGGAGCTATTTTTTGCTTGCACAACTGGAACATGGTAGGAAGAGTACAAAAAGCACCTAAAAGCTGCAAGCTCTGAATAATGAGTAAATCCTAGAGATAAGGAGCAGTATGCAGTGCTCTATATAGTTCGCTGGAGGCATGCAGCTATAGCAGGGAGGACAGCAACCCACTGCTTTCACTGCATTTCTCTAACTGACTAGGTCCCTTATCCTGTCCTAGTATCTCAGCACACTCCCATTCAGTTGAACACCCAAACTTGGAGCTTCACACTGTGGTTTGCAGCCAGGTCTGAGTTTTCTATTTTGGTTTCTCTGCAGTTTCCATTAGCTACCGAGCAAATGGTCTGATTTCCCCTTGATTTGGGCGCTGAGACATTTGTATGAGAGGACGGGAAAATGTCCATATGCACAGATAGGTACCCAGAGGAATGTCACTAGTGGTGAGGATTCAGTGAGTGAGTAGATGGGAATTAAGCTGATGTTTCAAAGAAAGAAGGGAATAAGGTGTTGTCTGGTCACAGCTGTTCAGCTGCTTAGATGAGATGCAGAGGGTTTCTCAGGTGGAGCAGGCAGGAGGGAGGCACTGAAACATATTTTCATCTTTGATTCTGGAGAGTCTAAACGAGATCACAGTGGAGTAGCAGCAGCAGATGTTCACTCCAACCACTGTGTCAACATCCAAAAAATCAGTATGACAGGTAGGCATCACCCCCTGAGGTATCGTATTTGACAAAGTGGCCCTGGAGCAGGTGGATAGCTTCAGATAATTGTTTTTGCTCCGTGATGGGTGAGAAGTCTCCCAGCTCTCAGGAGGTGCAATCAGGCCTGGCTGCCATCTGATCCTGATGAATTATAGCTGAGCCTTAGATGTAGCCTCAGATCGACATGAGACTGAATTGTCGTTAGACAGATCATGGCAGCTCAACCAAGAAACATAAAAAGTGTATGAAGTTTTGAGAGTACAACAGTGTAACTGGTATATATTGAGAAAAAAGCAACATTCCCCATCTCTTGCTTTGCTACTTAAAGGGGAAAACTTTCCTTTTAAGTTGTGAAACAAACATCCCTGACTTTCCATTAAGTTTGGCTTTCTGGAAATTTTTACAGAAAACTTCAGCTCAAAGTAGCTGAATGCATGTGTGTATGTATAATCACGGGTGCCAAGGGTTAAAATACAGCACTTTTTAAAAAATTAGGGGCTTTAAAAATAAGACATCAACATCTCTTTCCAATTTCATGGTCACCATTGTGCTTCTCACCTAATTCCTCTCTTTATTATAAAAGACTGGTTAGTACTGCCCTCCTGGTATGAAGAGCAGCTTCTCTTTATGAAGGCTCCAGTACAAAAGAAATGTAAATGGGGAGAGAGAAGAAACTAATTTATGATTCTGCTTGACACCTTGGCTAGTAATAGGAATGTCAACACAGCCACAGGTCAGTGAGACACTTACGTATGTGCTTATATTTAAGCATGTGTTTAAGTCTATTTGGATTCAGCTTCCTGCCAAAGACATAGTTCACTTATGGGACATATGTGACTTAAGAATAAGTTAAGTGTTTCAGTGATTTGGTACCAGACCAATAAATGCCCTTCACAAGTAGCTGACTAAGTATGTGCAGTAATTTCTCAGATAAAGGGTGTTCACAACTGTACCATTTGGTTGCTGTGCTATCAGCCCTGCTGATCTCCAAGTGTTCACTGATTGAAGGACACTGAGGGATATAAGGAGTCTCTGATAATCTGCTTCTGTTTTTATCTACTTTGGCTTTACTTTGTGAACACTGGCTAGCTTTCTTTGATATCTAAGAAAAACAGCAAATCTGCACTGCCAGTTTGTGAGTTATGGATGGGAATGAAGTGCTCTTACATGATGGGCTTCAGTACTGGTCAAGCATGCTGCGATGGAAGAGGGAAACATGAGGTAGACATGTCAAACAGGTGTGTGAGCATCTCCAGATGTGGGCTGGCATTTTAGTAACGATCTTTCCAATGAAGATGTCAAGGAACACCTTAGGTTTTCTATGGATTATGACTATAGTGCTCTGGAAGTAAAGAAACATAAGACCTGCTTTCGGTGCAGAAAAGAGAACTGATGTTCTGGAGCCATTCCTGAGAATTCAAGGAAAACTTTGGAAAATTATGGAACTGACTGAAATCTTAAAGTTTTGCAAATGACATTGCTTTGTTTGTGGAAGTCAGCCCAAGCTGTGCTTTTCACATCTTTTTTCTTTTCCAGTGACTACGTATGCAGCCTCAATTTTATGTATGCAAAGGAACTTGCTGGGCAGCTGTAGGTGGTCCTGCTGCTTGTTAAACATGACAGTTGAATGTGTGGATGCACAGTAAATGAGCGCAGTTCATCATAGCCTTTAGAAAGCTAATTGGCTACTAAGCTTTTGAAGGGTCAAATACATTAGTATCTAGCCCCACTCTGCTCTTTGAACAACAAGTGGTTAGGAGCAAGTTTGATTAGCATGCCTTTTCACTGTCTTCCACTTCTGATAGACTCTTACAAATGACCTTTTGCTGTAGTGTGTGTGTGAAATGGATAGACACAATCCCTATAAATAGCTTGAGTTAAAGGCTGTACTTAAAAAAAAAGTGCATAATGGTTTTAAAGTAAATAATTAGGGCTAGATTTTTGAGTCTGCATTTTAGAGTCTGAAGCAGATGACAAGCATCAGATTTGATTCTTAACCATTCTTTCAGCTCAAACACAAGCCATAGATAAATATCAATACAAGTGCATGTGTATCCAGGCTCGCTCAGTCTGTCGATGGCTGAAAATCCATCAGGATTACACTTGCAGGATTTATCCTTTACAATTACAGACTCCCTTGCTGAACGATGTGTCACTGATTAATTCTGTAGTTTCAGAAATGTATGTTTTGGGGTACTCCCCTGTCTTAACAGGACAGACCCCAGTAATAACACTAGTGAAATTATTTGTGTGTTTTCTGAAAAGATGGTGGAATATCTGAATTGGCTCCAGGAATGCTGATTATTTTCATTGTTTCAATTTTGAAAACAATTTCTTGTGGCCTGGTTGCAGCTGTATGAATTGCTGTCCTGAGCTTTCCCCAGAACTTAGATACTTATTTATTATTTAAATATGAGCTGAGAGTGGGAAACTCTTAAAATTCCCCAAAGCTGTCCTCTAAAAATAAAGATCCATTAGTTCATCCTCAATAAATTATTCTTAATTGTTTCCCCCAAGTGAAACCAGATTTCTAATGCTATCTCCTTGAGTTTTCTTCTTGGCTTTCTTTGACCCTGGGTGCTGCATTTTTGTTGCGTTCCGCCAGTGACATTCAAGTGTTAAAGCCAAACTTTGTGAAGCCATGCAGAGGGCAATGTTGGTTCCTGATGTAATTCACAGAGTAGCCTGGAATAACCCCCATCCACTCATACTGACTTCTGTTTGTTTTGGCCAGTGCCTAGAACTCCATTTTTCCCCCTCTATCTGGAAGCTATCTTGCATATCCTCCCTGTTTATGATCATACTCGCCTCTGATGTTTCCTCTTTAGTGTTGTTATCCATCTTCTGGATTAGACATAAACCCAAGGTCTTGAATGCTCTTAGTCATTGAAGATCTGATGGTAATTTTCACAAAAGGAGATGACTAACCTCCATGTCCTGGCCACAGGCCAACTTGGCTAATTACTCTCTGCCTACCAGAAATTCCTCCTGCTGTTTCAATGGTCATGCTGTTTTTCACTTTCTGTCCCAAACAGCTATTGAATAGATGCTGTTTTTCACTCCACGCTACAGTTCAGTAGTAAATGACACTTTCAGCTGGCAGCACCTCTTTCTGCTTGTAAAGTGCTTTGGGCCTTGGGGGCAAGTTAAGGTGCTACATTTTTATTTTCAGGCAAGGTGCCCACACAGTGATGGTCCCCAGTCGCTCCATACCTTGCTGTGGAAGGACCCTGAGCCAGTCCCCCATTTCTACTTACTATTATCTCCAGCTATTCTTATCTTGCTAACATTTAATTAAATAATTCCACTATTTATTCTTTTTCCTATCTTGTTTTTCTTGATACCTTTAGGAAGAAGCACTGAGGAAGGTTCTTAGCTACTATAAAACAGCCTATGGACTAAGAGGAGTTATGTGCATTTCCAGCTGCTGAGAAACCTGGCCAAGGACTTTTTCCATATATGGGCAAACTTCTAATTTAAATGAGTACTATTAACCTTAGTTGTCTCCTGGTTGGTTTTTAGTTTAAAATTAACTAAACACATGACCGATTTTTTTCTCAGAGTGGATTCCAAAAGGATTCAGGAGACAGGAGACTGTGGTGAGACTTGGCAGGTAGGAGGGCTGCCCCTGTGAAGCCTGCTCACTCCAACTACAGAGTGCTCTCTCATGCTCGTATTATTACCATTTCAAGGCTATTTTCAGATCTAAGCTTTCACTCAATCAAAAAAGATGTGGGGCAAAACTAAAGAATAACAGGTCATGCCAAGGTGCGTGTGGAAAGGGTAGAGAGGATGTATGAAGCACCTAGACTCACATGCCCAGGAATAATCAGATTTCTGCCATCTTTTCTATTCTTTTCTATTCTATTTGATCAATCTTTGCCAAAATCAACAAAACTGTTTTTAATACAGGTGCCTTTGTTCCCAGAAATGGTCTGAATGAAACCTGGGATTATGAATTCTTTCCCACAGTCATAGTGAACCTGTGTTCCATACAGTGGGTAATCCTTTTATTATTTATTTTTTCTTGTTCTATTTGCTGTTATTAGTTTCCCCTATCCAGCTTTGATAGTGCTGTTGTAATATGTTGCTCTCCTACGCCATGGTATGACAGAGGGGCAATACACATTACAGATGGATTTCATAAACGGGACTTTGATTGCTAATGTGTCTTGGCAGGTCCAATCCAAATGATATCTGTGATATTAGTATTAAAAATGCTGCACTGAGGGGCTGCCAGCCTCAGTAGAGTACAGTTGAAATTTGGCATCAAGGCTGAAACAGAAAAAAGCCTTGGAAATCTGCAAGTTGCCTTCCATGCAAGCCTTTCAGGCACATTCAGGTGTAGAATATGGGAACTATGAACATCGAAGTAATGAAAAAAATGGCCCCAGTTTCACTGTTTCTTTAAAATTTGAATCTCAGCCCAAAATCACAAATAGGCCCTCTCAGGTTTATAGACCTATAAAGAGACCCTGGGCACTGTTTTGAGTAAACCTGGACTAATTCATAGCTTAGTATAGAAAATACTTAAAATCTGTGGTTTTGCACAGTTCCAATATGATAGCCGATGAAACTTGTTAAAAGGGAAAGGTGGTTGGTGGTTAATCACATACCTGAGAAGGAAGTGATGAGAGTCCCTCTTAGGGAGTTTTTTTGGGACACGTCATGTCACATCTTTGTGTATCAGTTTTTCCATCAGTAATGACAGGTTGGGAGCACTTATCTGCCCTACTTGCCTGCCTTCTTTGCAAAATAGTTTGAAAATACTTGGGAATGGTGTAATAAGTGCTAAAATAGCTTAATTCAAAGCCATTTAAAGTTTCTGTCTTTAGAGGGGTAAGAAACCTTACCTTTTCTTCAGTGAGAGGCAACAGCTGACCTAATAGTTTGTGTCCTATATATAGTGATCCATCAACACCGGGATCAATTTCCTAAAGGTCACTAGCTCTTTTAAATCCTGCCATTCTCTTTGAATTCAGATAGCGAGGATTTGGCTTCTCTCTTCCTCACCTGCATTTTTCCTTCTTTCTCTCCTGATAAACACAGGCATTGCAGCTTTAAGATTTTAAGACCTTTCCCAGATGGAAAAGGTCATTTGTCTTTCACTACTCAACACTTCCTTCATGAGTTCATTTAAACATTGCCAGACATCAGAAGAACAGAACTCAGCTGTAGGGTTATCTATGTCTTATTCCCCTTTTGTGTAGGTGGCAAAACTGATCTAGAACAAAACTGTTTGGTTCCCATAGCGATTTACAACATGTAGCGACCATAATACTGTACTCTTCCCACTCCTTATCTGCACCTGCTATTTCTTCCTTTGCCACCCAGCTAAGAGCTGTAATGCTGGCATTATTTTAAATGGCATTAAGGCAGGTTATTCCCTAAGTTTCATGGAGTTTCTCACTGCTTTCAGTAAGGACAAGATGTACTTTTAATCTAAGCAGCAAAAAGCACACACTTTATTAGCCACTTCCAGTTGGAGTCTCAATGAAAAGTTAATTAAAGGAGTGGAATGAAGAGATATTATAGTGCATCTAGGAGTCTTGTGCATTATTTATATGAAATCAGTCATCAAAATTAGTCATGTGCATTATCTTGCTGTGTGTGGTCTGGTTTGAAATGGTGTGTTTTTTTCCATTGAGCTCCACTGGATACAGTTAAGATACCCATTTGATGAGTTACACTGTTAGATCATATACTGAAAGTTTATTATGCTCTCTATCTCTCAGTATCTGCCTGCTCAGCATCAAGGGACCATTAAAAGCTTTCAGCTGAACTTTGCAGCGTGTCTGAGATGAGACAAGTGACAAAAGTCACCCTTTCCCATAAGTTAACAGACACAGCTGCCGAAATGTCCACTGGGGTGGTGCTGGCTGCTGGGATGTCACCTCCCAGCCCTCTGCTGCATTTCAGCATGGTGGGTGCTGGTGGTGCGTCTGGCAGTGGGCTGCTGGGACAGCAGAGGCAGCGAAGGAGCATGGCTTGCATCCAGAGCCACACCAGTATACAGAGTGCTGCCTACTCTGTCATATCCCTCTGTCTGCTCTTAGACACTAGTAGACCCTTATCCACTGCAGGTATCACAGCTCCTGCTTTTTTAACTTTTTCTCTCCCTTTTCTCCTAGTGTGCACTTCAGGAGCAATCAAGGCTAACAAAATAATTTCAGGATCTTCCTTCATTCTGTGTGGTCAATGAGCTGCTCTTTCCCTCCTCTCCTTGCTTCATCCTCTCCTGCAGAGGAAGCAGATAGAGTTAAGAATTTCAGGCAAGGAGAATAGTTTAATGATCCCTCCTTAAGGTCACTGTCAATGCTGTTGCATAAATTCACCTACTAGGGGCTGCTGTAAGAGCAGTGCCCTGAACTGGAGACGGAGGGGTGTAGTGTTACAAAGCATTGCATGGAAGTTGCCCACTTAAATCACTGAAGCATTTTAATTGACATTCAGTAACTCTCTCCTTTTCTGAGGGCTGTCTTTAATAGAGTGAGCACTGCTAATGCTGGTCATGGGGTTGCTCCGTGCTCCCTGCTACAGCTGTTGGCTTCAGCCGCAGCAGCAGCACAGTCTGTGAGAAATCTGCCTGGAAATTTCATCTGTTCCCTGTGAAGGGGCAAACCTGAAAACACAGCCACTCACCAGAGCACAACACATAGCTGCGAGCAGCTTCAGCTTCAATGAGAAGAGCTGAGCGAAGAATTAAGTGGTTGTGTTGGCAGTGAACTGCCCAGCACAGTGGAGAGGTGGGGCTCCCTGTTTTTCCCAGATCCATGGGAGAACTTTTCCTGCTCCCTGCTGATTCTAGGGAGCAGGGAAAGCAATGCAGGGAGGTGGAGAAGTGTTCAGCTGATCCTCTTCCCTGTGGTCCTTTCTCATCTTTCCTCATTGATGTCCTTCAAATCTATTGTATTTTTAAACCACTGAATTGCTTCTCAAATTTCACATCAGCATCTACTTGTTTGAAGACAATATGACTTTGCATACACTTTGATAATGTGGCAATAATTTAATTATCTACAGCTTTACACTGCAACAGCAATTAAGCAAATACTATTTCACCATCGCACCGCTTTGCTTGCTTTTAAGCAGCTTAAGAGCTGGTATAAGGACATGATAGGGAATCCATCTTGCAGTCCCAGATCAGATATACTGATCCTACAGAATGAAGACCTGTGCTTTTGAGCATCTTCATCAAGCACATAGCTTCTCAACTAACTATAAAAAAAGACAACTTGTCTTCAAGCTGCAAAAGGGCAAAATGAAAGAGAGCAAACCCCAAGAAACAACATGGCAAAAGTCTAAAATGTATTTTAGAGCAATATACATTTCTGCTCTCTCTATCTATTTTGGAAATATGTTATCTGGAAACAAATGAACGTCTATAGTTGAGGTGCACTATGCTCCTGAGGGATTGCAAAGTGGCTTAAGAAACCTAACAAATCTGGTGAGCTAGATACAGCCACTCTTGCTCCTGCCAGGTAGTGCCCCACACTCTGAACACTATTTTTTTTCCAAGGTTTACCTCCCTATGTTGTTTCTCCCTGTGGGTGAAAACTGTGATCCTCTTCTCTATGCTTCCTATAAATGGGGCAGCTGGGGGTGAATCTCTCAGCTACAGTGTGAATGAAGATGAGTATGTCAGATATGAAAAGCCCTCTTGAAATCTCAGTACAGTTTCTAGCAAAGCTGAGAAGCAAACCACAGTCCAGATTATTTTCCATGTTTATAAGCTTTTTTCATCAGCTTTCTGGTTACAGTGACCAAGAACAAGGTCAATACTTTCAGTCGCTCACAGAGGCAAGATTAATTCTATATTCCAGAATAAAGTATAGCAGTAAGTATAAAGTGGGTAGCTCTTGATCAAAGATACATCCCCTCTGACTTATAAGATCTTAATAAGAGAGAGGCATTATCACATTCCATTTAACAGGTGTGTGGAAGAAATGGAAATCTCATAATCATTTAATACTTTCTACAGTAACATCCTTCATCAGCTTTTGCTAGCTATGAAGTTGAAGATGAACTTGAGGAGACACCAACAGCAGCGGTTTATTTTCTAGGTTTTGCTTTCTTCATGCAGAGGAATGCCAATGTAACCTCACAGGGTTTCATTTAAAAACATGAGTTCAGAAAAAAATACCATGGCTTTGGACCACTGTCCGTTAGTTTATTGAAATATTAGTCTTTTAGGTGTGTTAGATCTATTTGCCTTCCATGGTGTTTAAAAATAGCTGTGAGAATAATGGGTTTCATCAAAAATCATTAACTGGGATGTTACTTTCATTTTTTAACCACAGAACAAAGTGTCACAGCCAGATTAAACAAGCCAGAAAGCATTTGAAGTACACACAAGCAGCTAGCAATATTTATATATACCTTAACCATGGAAGATCCTGAAAGATATTAGCTGTCTTCCACTGCAGATCAGTCAGAATCCCCAAGAAAGACCAGATTGTTCGAAGTGGCTGGTATTTGTACCAGCTGACATGAAAAGGCTCAGTTATTTATAGTGGTTTGCTTGCATCCCCACAATGCTAGGGGACTGAATGAGATTGCAGAGATGAAAGGACATTTCAGTCTAACAACTGCAAATAGCTGTAGCTCAGCAAACTTCTAAATTATGGCATGATCATGAAGGAAAGTTGCCCAGATTAAGCACAGGTTTTAATCCTTAAGGGGGTAACAAGAACCCATAGGAATCTTTTTATTGGAGGGGGTACATTTTTTTAATAATATTTAACTCCCTGTGTAGTACAATCCAAACTTCAGGGCTTCTCTTCCAAGTTTTCCTTATGAGCTGTGTCATTTTTATCTGGTTGTGTCAGCTAGCCACTGCAATGGTGTTTTTTTTAGCTATAGGACTTGGACAGGGAAAGCAGAAACTGGGGTCATATGAGGAGAGTGATGGGACTGGGAAGAAATATGGATCCAAGTTCATCAGGGTGAATGCTCACGCTTTTGCTGAATATTTGGTAGGCAAGTGACCCACCAGAGATTAAGAAAGAGAAAAAGAAGACATTTAATGAAAAGAAAAAATATTGATAACACTTAGGGGAAAAGATAAGAGCAGTGACTATGGCCAATATGAGCAAAAGCTCCTGTAAAATGGCACGAAACTCCAGGAGATGTGTCTTGAAGAAAGATAACCACAGCTTCAGGTATTACTGTGCTAGTCAGGTCAATGGAGAAAAGGTGATTTCTGCTTACCAGTAGGTTCCAAATCAGCAGGGAATGAAAGAAATGGAAGGTTGGCCCAAGCAGCCAAATGGAAGAAAAGGGACTCTTTTAGTCAGTTCAGCTTCATGGGAAAACTCCCATTTTGCACCAGAAGCAGCAAGGCACAGAGCAGATGAGCTGTTGTTTCTTTAAATCAGTGCGGTGGTTTGATGTGGGATGTCCTTTGGAGTGTGGCTGATCAGGCCAAATATGAACAGGGTGTTATCTTTGAACAGCTCATGAGCCTTCCTGAACAGATAGCCTGGAAACAGCCCCAATGACTGGCCCTAATCCTAAAGCTTTCCCTTGTGCAGATAAACAGCTAGAGGGATGGAGGAAATTACTGATATTCACTCATCTATTTATATTTAGACAAAAGATTAAACAACTTGGAACTGTAATGATATGTCCATGGCATGGCTCCGGCAAACTTGTAAGCACTTGCAAAACTTCTCTGCATAGGCTTAACTGGAAATGGACTGGAGATTGTGGAAATCTTCCAGCAGAGTATACTTATTCAATGAAGGAAAGCTATGGCCAAAGTAATTGTTTTTTCAGGGGGGGAGTTGTTGAAAGCCACCATTCTGACGGAAACAGAAGATTATATTTTCACTCAAAAATTCCTGTTGAATTTGTGTTTTTTATAAAACTCCAAGCAATTCCATGGAAGCGAAACATCATGACCGTGTGAAGATTGCAGGCAGGTTGAAGCAAATCTTTGCAATAGGATGTTCTGACGCTATCCGAACAAAATCACTCAGGATTTCCATTTCATAGGGAATCTCTACATTTCATGTTCTTTTTCTGGAAAGGTATGAGGAAAAAAAAACCCCAAAACAGAAGATTGTAATATCCCTGGCTTCAAAGAGAAATTCCAGGTTTTAACCAGCTTTGCTAAACAGCCCTCAACTGTTGACTGGCACTGTGCCAGTGCCAAGGTAGGCACCTGAGAAATTTTATGGAATTACCATGTCACTTCAAGTTCCCTTCTCCCATCTTTGTTTGAATAGGCACTTCCTTGCAAATAGCCCCCATTTTGTCTGGTGATGAGAAAAACACATGAGAAGAAGGACCTCTTCTCCCGTTGCATCCTTCCACACGACATGGCATGGCATAAACAACCTTCAGCTGGTTGCTTTCACCCTCATGTTATTTTTGTCAAGCTCTCTAGACAGAGGATAAACTTCTGCTTTGATTCTAGTTTGATTGTGTCCACGTGGTTTTAAGGAATAGCTCCAAGAAACAATTTCTGGCCATTGCTGACTGTTCTAAGAAGAGGTTTTGAAGAATTTTGGCACTGGAGAAGACATTATCATTTGGCTTTTGGGTAGTGTTTCATGCTATCTTATAAGAGAGTTCCTTCTTTGTGTTTCTTTGTGTTGGTAAGATTGTTGTCATAGTCTTAATATAGTTCCCAGACTTACTTTTCCTTCACCTTCTCCCCAAGTCCAAACCCCAGAACAATATCCTGTGCTAGGGATACTCAACATACAAAAATGAAGAGTGATAATTCCCACACCACAGGACACTGTCCCTACCAGACCTGTCTGTGTAGGACAACAGAGAGCTTTCTTCAGCAGGGTCTGCAAAGATGGGATGATTCTCTGCAGGACTGCAGGCTCCTCACAGATGTCCTCAGTTTCTTCCCCAGATGGCTGGACTTTAAAAATACGAAGCAAAATCACACTGAACCAGCAATTTAGAAATCCAATACAAAGATTCAAGTTTGCCCCTGGCCTCATAAAACACAAGGCCACAGTGGAGCTTTCTGCCCCGAGAGGAGATGAGGGAAGAGACTGGACTGATGACGGATGCTACTTCTGCTGCAAAAAAAAATCATCTCTGGAAAGAACTCAGACATGATGAGGAGCCTCCCATTATACAGTTCTTTCCTCAGAGCTTACCTGTGAGTCTCACAATTAGCATGGATCCTGGCTATGTACAGTGTAAGAGAGGCAGCGTTAAAGGGTGTTTTCTTAGCCTAGTTATTTTCCTCTTTGCTTTCTGCAGTAAATACTTTATGTTAATTGTAGCAATACATCTGTCCTCAGAGTTTATCAGACTTGAGGAGATAAGCTATTGCCATCAAAGACTATTTTGAGCTATGAGCTCCTGAGTGAATCAATGTTACATGAATTAAGATTGCCTCGAGATTGTCTCTATGACATTTCAGCTGCCTGTATCTGAAAAGAGTTTCTGATCAAAACTCGTTGTAAAAGACAGCTTTAGGAATTTTCTCATGTGGATTACAAACTCTGTGGCTGTTCCATCTCAAACAAGCTTTAATTACCAGGGCTTTAATGACAGTGATTTTATGATGTTTCAGAAGTGAAATGGTTTATAAGCTGATGATAAGGACTACATAGGAGCCAATAAAAAATGCAGTAGAATTCCACATCAGGGGATGGATTTCTTAATGGATTTTTTCAGATAATTCTTAGCATTTTTCCACCAACAGTGAAGAAAGAAAATGTGTTAAAGGTGAATTACATCTTTATTTTCAGTAGTTTTACCTGTTGCTCCTACATTCACTTTGTCATTTTTGTACACAAATTCAATCACAGTTTTGTCCATTTGAACATGAAAAATGCCAAGCATACTTCAACCTACCACAAAATGTATCTTTTTTAGAGACCACCTATAGAGAATCTTCTCCTTCACTGCAGAGGACAGCTGTCACCTCAATACAAGCCCTGCTACAAGCTCTGCACAGTTTGGAGTGATTGGCATTCTCCACTCACATCATGGCCACAATGAAGGATAAATATGGAAGGGTGGTCTTGCATGTCAGAGCTGAAGTAAACATGTGGTATCATTAGGGTAGATGAAGACTGCCGGTACACACAGGAATAACTTAGATTATTCAGTGCTGCTCAGCTCTGGACCTCTAGAAGAATAAACATTTACTACTCTAAATGAAATATATATATATATATGTCAAATGAGTGTTTATTACAATCTATCTTGGATAGATTAGGGAAGACTAAAAAGTGTGTAATTGCCAAGTGGTTCCTAACTAGCTTTCCTCCATGTAGAGAGGTGTTATATTGAAGTTCTGTCATCTGCAGAAATCTTCATCTCAGACTCAACCTCAGATCTAATTGGCAACACTGTTCCCCCTGCAAGCATTGGTGTCCAGGGAAGAGCCTAATTACTGACTCCTCTGAGACTTAAGTCCTGTCCTTGGCTTTGCCACCAGTTTGTAGTGTGAAAATGGGCAAACTGTTTGTCCTCTGTGGCAGTGTCAATATTACAGCTGAAGTGCAAGCCAAGCCTGCGCTCATGGCCAGCCTTGTCCAAGAAATTTGGATACAGGTGCAGATGAGTCCAAAGCACAGGAAAGAAGACAAGTTTGACTCTTCCAGACTGCGATTTCCTCAGCTTGCATAGTGAAATGATTCTGGGACTTGCTACAAAGCAAATTATAATACCACAACTTTTTACAGTTCAGTTTTTGTTTGCTTGAAGGAGTGGATCTGACCTAGTCTTAGCCTGGACAAGCCTCTGTCATGAGAAGGTTGCTTTGATTTATGCCTGCACTTAACAGGATCCAGGTGGCCATGGAGAGCGTTAAGTCGTTGTTGCTCCCTGCTCCAGATGAGCGCTGGGTGTTTCTCAGTTGTATCCAGGTCACTTAAAAAGCACTATAATGTTGGTCATTCCATAACATTGTAAATCAAGCTGCAAAACCCCACATTTGGAACAGTTAATGTTATTGCCTAGGGCAATACCGCAGACAGGACTTTATTTGCTTTGAACAAAATTTAAATGAGAAATAAAAATGCTGTTTTTGACAGCAGTGTAATTTTAAATAGATGGCATATTAAATACTGTTTATTAGGCCAATGGGTTAATTATGCAATCTCTTTCCATTGCATCTTGTTTATAGGAATGGACTGAATCACTCCAGCTTGTTGTGCTTCACATCTGTGAGGGCTGGCTTTCATTTTGGCAGAGCAGTTATCCCTTTGCTGTGTTTTGATACACATCACAATGTTTTTGTCTGTAAAGCCATACTGTCAGACTAACATTCTCAGACAACCCTTGGTCTGAGTGGGTTTCTGATGCTTGGTAACACAGACATCTTTCTATTTACCATCTTCCTGAAAATACAAGTTGTAGTGAGGATAATTAATTGCGCTCAAGAAACATGGTGGTTTACTTCCACCACAACCTCCTTAACCCTTTTGCTGGTTTGAGCACTTCTGTAATCCACAGATCATCACGCTTCCATAAAGTGAGTATTTTTTTAACATCCAATTACAGTCCTTTGGAGAAAGTCTTAGTGACAGGCAAGCTACATGCTGATTTTCTTGGCAAATGTGGTCTTGCTCTTTAGTAACAAAATTTAGTTGATATACCTGGTCATAGGATTACAAAATTCTATCTCACAAGATAAAAAAATCTGTGAGATAGAATCTGTTTTAAAAAATAACATTAAAGAAGTGGAAGCCAATAAAACCACCTGACAATCATATAGATATGGACCATCACGTTGAAGGTAAAGATTTCTGAAATTATCTAGAAAGCTTATCTTGAGTGCTAGGAGCAGTAAAAGATGGGCTGTGTTTGTACATGTGTGTGTGCACATGCACACACTTATTTACCCTTTTTTCGCTTTTATTTTACTGCTACCATTTAATATCTTTTTGCCTTTTTACTGGGTACTTCTTTTTAGAGCACAAAATACATTGAAAAGTCTTCATTTTCACTGGCTGGATCTCAGTATATTTGCACAAACTAGCTTGTATCAGAATTTGGCCCTGAATAGCTTTCTTTTCCCAGTGATACATAATAAATCTTCCATCTCAAAGATTTTCAGACACGCTCCTACTTGACTCAAGACTAGTACTCATTGGAAAAAAACTTTGGAGAAGAGGTTTTTCTCCCATCAGTAAAATGCAGTAGCGCTAAAATAATAGTAATAAAAAAGCAGTTTGTGAGATAATGTTGCTTTTGGGGAAATTTTATTTAAAAAAAAAAGAAGTGATGAAAAAGTTCCAATAATGTTGAAACAGCCTAAATTAGTTCCATGCTTGAAAAAACCCCGCAGATATATTATTTTCTTTTGAAATTGTCATTTGTTTTTAAAAATCAATATTACATTATCTATTACTTTAAATACGGAAACAGCCATGAGTGAAACACACTTTTAATTTCTATCAAAGCAGAGGTTTTCCATGTGATGATAAATTTTGCTCTGAAAGTAAATTATATAATTGTTTGAATCCCCAGATCTCCGTGCAACGAAATTTCAATTCCCTGCTTCATTTTGTTCAGGAGCAAAATTATCAGCGGTGAAAATGATCCCCAAAAAGAAAGCAATGTGCTGATTCATCAATCAACCCATTTATTCCCCAGAGTCCTGCAGTCTTTTGGGTTCTAAGTTCACTTGCTTTGTTTTATTTCAAATGCTGCACTTCATATTTTATGGATTGCTTTTCTCCTCCAGATTGAAGGTGGCTGAAATTTTAGAGAATACCTTGGTCCATAACTTTCTCTTGACTTCAGCATGTTTTCTCTTTAGGGTTGCTGTATGAAAATTATGTGTATAATCAATCAGCAAGGAATTGTCCTATTGATAGATACATCTACGAGACTTTCTAAATTTTACAGAAGTAAAAATGATCACTGACATTTCCTCCCAGGGCCACAACCTGTCATTTCTAACTGCAACTAAAAATGCATTTGTTCACATTTGTTTGCAAGAATTTTCTCTATGCTATAGAGAAAGGGATGGCGGATCACAAGTAAAATGTCCCCAAGTGAACCCTCTCAGAAGCAGCATACTTATGCACAGTGACAGCAGGAGAAAGTCCCAAAGACTGCAGAGCAGGTGTCACCTGACTGATCACCGTCTTCATGAAACTACTGGTGTCAGTCCCCTGTGGACACTAGTTTTGGGTGAATGTGGGGAATAAGTAACTGATAATTCCTCTGAGATCTTGCTCCAAGCCAGTAGCTTTCTTGCATGTACAGAAAATTAATGTGCTTACACTAGTGCGGCGCTCCAAGGGTTCCTCCACTAGGAAGAAGCAAAAAACATCAGCCAGTGTATGATTTCAAGGCTTATTTTTTTCTCTCTCTGTGGGAGTGATCTCTTAAAGGAAGCAAAAGTGGGACATACTCATCCAAGAATGGCAAACGACTTTGGAGAAAGCTACAGTTCTTGATTTCGTAGCTGAGATTGCACAAACTACATTGTAGCAAGAAGGGTTTATGACTAGGAGATGCAGATTAGCTTCCAAGTTGAGGTGACAAGACTTTAATCCTGTTGTCATAAAAAACCCCACCAAATAAATAACAAAACAAGAAAGGCCCAAATAAACAGCCTTATTAACCAAAGACATTTGTGAAAGGTGCTTTTCTTCATGCTCTTGCCAGGTCTTTCAGGCTGTACATCCTGTGAAAATGATGCGCATTCCTCTCTGTTTTAGAGTTCTGTGCTTACTGAATTGTATCAGTCTTACAAAGGGCTCCTTCAGTGAATCTCCCCTTCTACCTCCAGTGCTCTCCTGAATAGTTTGGAGTGGAGAGAGGATGAAACTCCACAGCTTGTCACCTGAGAGTGAGCCAGTTTTCTTTGTCTGTATTTTGAGATGAATAGGGACAGAAATAAACAGAACAGAGACGTCTACATGTTCAATCTAGCTAAAATACTGCAGCCAGGGAAGTGTTAGTGCTAAGGGGGAGAGAGCCAAGAACAAAGATGCTGAAGCTCGAACTGCCAATCTGCACTGCAGCCTTCTCTATTCCTTTAAGCTGTGGTAGCTGGAGGAAAGGTAATGTTCATAGGATGACCAGTTTCCAGCTGCACCTTCATTTGATTGTGCCTACAAACCCAGGTTCTGAGGAGTGACATGTTTTTCTGTTTACTGTTTGTTCCTCAGTCCTCCCAGTCTTCCCAAAATGACTTCACAGGAGGAATTTCAATGGCAAACCATTTGAGTTTTCCAAGTACTGGAGTTTTCTGTGATCCTGCTC
Source organism: Psittacus erithacus (assembly GCA_009867235.2). NCBI lineage: Eukaryota > Metazoa > Chordata > Aves > Psittaciformes > Psittacidae > Psittacus > Psittacus erithacus. Next base: position 248,329 of record WYDI02024752.1, on the reverse strand, counting down.
CAGTTTGAAGTGGTGTCAGTGGATGCATTAAAACATTCCCTTTTTTGTGTGCTTTCCTATTCTGCTTTGGCAACAGACCGGCTTAAAAATCCAGAAATGATCCTTCCAGTTGTTGTTTTTGGGCACACAATGCAAGCATTGTGCATTGCTTAAATGGAGCAGATTCCAGTTGTTTACACTTCTTCATGTGGCATTGTTAGGCTTAAGCAATTTGTCTGCTGATAGCCCCATATTAGGAGTTCTCATTTGCAGTCTAACTGGAAGATATGATCAGAAACAGATCTGTGGTAGTCCACACATCATTGCCAACTATGTGGAGTGATAGACAGCCTCATAAAAAGGCTACAGGGTGAGCTGAGCCAGAGATGTTTTGCTAGTCAGAGTGACACTGCTATGTATGAATGATTCACGTTTGTCGTGAAAGCAAGCACAGAAATGTGTCAGATGGCATCTGAAGGTAGGTAAGCAGAAAGATGTGGCAGTACTTCCAGCTGGGTTTTCTTCTTTGGACTTAGGAGTCTCTGAGCTGAGATGCATGTGACTGCTGTAAGACATAGTAATAATAATAATCCCTTAAGCCATTTCAGGTGTGTTGGTGTTCGTCATCTGCTTTGAACTCTAAATTTTGCTTCTTCCTCTAGAGAAGGGCATGCTGTGAACAAGGGCAACTTGATATGGCTTTCACTTTGGAAAAGCTCTTTTCTTGGAGTTTTCCAGTTTCAGGGAGCTTTCTATGAAGCTGTGCATATGGTCTAATTAAAAGCTTATGTGGCTGAGGTAGATAAATGAGGGGAGGCTTTATTTGAAAAGAACACTTGCTGCATTTTGGTGAGGCATTTGGCTGAAAGACATTTTGATTTGCCACATCCCACTAATGTTTGCACCTTCATGATGGCCTGCAGACAGGCTGCCCCGATTCCTGCTCTCAGCCCTTTCTGAGACTTCATCTGCCTTGCTGCACTCCTATTTACACTTTATAAACTTAAATTCTGGTTCAAACCAACATGCCTTGCCTGTCATCAGTCCCTGCTCTGTGGCCTGCAAAGAAGACAGCTCACCTTGAGCTTTCAGGCTGTAGCTTTTCAACCTTGATCGGCAGAAAGCCAGACCGTTGGACCATAGCAATCCTTTCTGGGGAAAAAAAGCACTTGTGACTTTGTCATACAGATTTCCTTGTTTAGTTCCGTCTTTACAGTTCATTACAAGTCTAAAACCACTTAATTGAAATACAACTGTGGCCTGTTCTGTTGCCTTTACTAAGAAAATATTCTGTTTTCTGAGCAGAAGCAGAAGTAGCATGCAAAGCCACTCAACAATATCGGCTCTTGGTGTCATTCCACATGGAGCTGACACCAGCAGCTGTCACTACAGCAGCCTGTCTTTTCCTGTTAGAGTTTGTCAAAATCACAAGGAGCTGGTAACAAGGCCTTGCAATGGTCAAAGCAGGAAATTTCCATGCTGGGTGTATTCCTCTGCCTGAATATTTTGGGTAATTTTCTAGCAAAAATAGTTCCATTATATTGAAGGGATGAAACATGCTGAAAAATAATTTTAGCTTTAAAACATTTTTTGATGGTATTTCATCCAGAATTTCATTATGAGGGTGGTGAGGCTCTGGCACAGGTTGCCCAGAGAAACTGTGGCTGCACCATCTCTAGCAGTGTTCAAGGGCAGGTTGGATGGGGCTTGGAGCAACCTGGTGTAGTGGAAGGTGCTCCTGCTCTTGGCACAGGAGTTGGAACTAGATGAGCTTTAGGGTCCGTTTCAACCCAAACCATTCTGTGATTCTATGAAGTCTGAAGTGCTGTTTGCTTTGGAGTAGGAGCTTGAAAATTAGCTGGGGAGCTCACCTTGAGACAAAGAAATGGCTTCTTAAAGGGGAACTTTTGAAATCACTGAATGTTGCTGCCTGCACATTCTCAAGCTGTTAAACTCTTGAGAACAACATACTGATCTTATAGACAGCGGCTTCAACAACCAGGCCATGTGTCTGCAAGTGCTTTTTGAGGCTGTTGAAGACCATTCAATATGGCATATGCAACAAGTTTTTCTCTCACTCTCCTAACTTACCTATAGCATTGAAGAAAACATGAAGATGCTGGTGGGTACTCCAGAGAAGCAAGAGGCAGGTTGGGATGCAGCAGCGAGGGATAAATATTGGATGGGTTAATAGACCTCTGGGATGTCACTATACCCCCTTCCAAATTTGGAGGCCAGTTTTTTCATGTCTGTCTGCCACCTTGCAGACTGTCAACAACTCATTTGCCCTGTCCCCCATAAGGGCTTGCTCACAGAGGAAAATGCTGCATATATACTGACATCAGTTCTTCCCTTAGCTTAGAATATAGAGGTATACCTTGTTTCTCTCAAAGTCAAATCATGCTGGCTGGGAAGATGAAACTCATTAGGTTTCTACCAATGGGAAGCCCTGATGGGTTTGGGTTTGGGTTTTTTTGTTTGTTTTTTTTTCATTTTTCTTCTTAAAAATAATAATCCAAGGGTATTTTGTTAGCAAATGTTTGCAGAACTGAGTTGTAGGGTCTGGCATTTGGCCTCTAGCACTACTTGAGGATGATATTGAGGAAATGAATCATGATTTGTGCTGAAGGAATCTGTTGTTAGCCAGGCCATTGCTTCACACATCCCAGGAGCTGGAATGTAGACAGTAAATGAGGCAGGGACCTTGGTGAAGAACACAGATAATGGCGAGTTTGAAGGACCTGAATTCCTGACCAGAATCATTGATTTTGTCTTAGAGTCTGTGAGGAATGTGGTGCTAGACAAATAACTTAGAGGAAATTTTCCATATGACTTCTATGTGACTTCCATGACTTCTCCATGGTGAATTTCTTCTCTCCTATAGTGCCCTGATACAAGGAAGGATTCAGCTTGTCAAACAAACAAATGAAATATAGGATCTCACCTAGACCTAGACTTGGAATTGTCTGGATTTGTGTATTCCTACATTTGTCCTGTCAAGTACAGTATATTTAGCTAGTCTGTACCTGTGTGACTCAGATTAGAAAATATGACAAGTTTGGGCTTAATCCTTCTAGGTACTATCTCACAGGGATGTTGTAAAGATTAACTGATGCTTGTGTAATATTCTCAAACTACAATAGCTATATAATTGGATACTTAAAGAATATATGAAAACACCTTGATTCAGTACAATGCTTGGATATAGACAACTGTAGATAAGACCTGAAAACACCATTGAAATTACAAGGTTACAAGAGAATACAAACCACCCATGGTTTCAGTGAGCCCCAGCCACTCTTTGTGCTAAATATGTTAAAAACAAGCATTCAGTGAGATAATTCATAAAAGCTCTATAATGGACACACAAAAGAGCAAACGGCAATTGTACATGAGACTTCAATGGGCAAGTGTAAGATCTGCCAGCCTTAGCTTTTGGTAGTATAAAACTGTGTGTGGGTGTTATTGTAGAAAATGTATGGATTTTGCTCCAGGGAGTGTGGAATTCATCAAGGTGGTCTGAATCTGTTGGCACACTGTGGACTCACATGTGGTATCATTCCACAACACCAGGATCTACAGCCCTCAGGGGCTACAAACCTGTGCCTGTGCTTTACTCCAGCCCAGGAGGAGCACCTCAGACTGTGGTCCTGTGAGCCATTGATGCACAATACATTTTAAGGAAAGTTTTCTCCCTTCATGAAAGAACCATCGCTCCAGAGCTGACTACTCTTTTGTAGTTAGCCAGAGCAATACAGAGCAACCTCAGGAAAAAACAAGGAAGGGGCTATTAGAAGATGGGACTTAAGGAGGATTGGTATGTTCTGAAGAGGGTTTAGGAAGCCCTTTTCACAAAATAACTGGAATTTAATTACCCTTGCTAGACTTCCTTGCCCTACACTATTCATTCACCATGAGCCAAAATAGACCAGAATACTAGCCCTCAAATTATTGGCAATTTGTTCAGCTCTCTAGAAAAATGCCTCCAATAAACACAAAACCTGCAAGTCAGTGTAGCATTAAATCAAACCTTAAAAGATGAAAAATGCTCCTTTCACTGTTTTATCTGAAGCCAAAAAGGATATTGCTTTACATTTTTTCAAGATACAACTGCATAGCTTTACTGCTGCCTTCCAGCATCGAGAGATGTTCCCCGCGGTAAGAGCTCATTAATTTGGGAGTAAGCTTGATTAGACTAGAACTGAACAAGACCGAAACATTTAATTTCATTCTTTCACACTAATCTCTTGGCAGAACAAACCCCCTTTTGCTTGTCGCCCCCACTCAAAACACAAACAAAAATAAGAGCTCCCCCTCCTTCAAAATCTGTATGGACCACAAAATAGCCTGAAGGGCTCTTTTGTTATTACCGTAAAATGCATTACACAAGTGAATAAAATAGCTGTTAGTAGCTCAGGTCTATGGGATACTAGTAATCCTATATAATTGCCAACTTGTGGGGCAATTGGTGAAAGAAACCTTAAAGCCTTTTTATTTTATCTTAGTAATGATGAGGGAGTTACCCAAAACATATGAATGCACCTCTCCTCCTTTAGACCATCAAAGGCTCAACAATGAATTCCTTTCTTTGAGAAAGCTGGGCTTTAGTCTGCCATGAAACTCAATCCATGGACCTCTCATTAATTTTGCTAAATAGATTAGCCAATTGGAGCTGCTGCTTCAGAGGGAAGCAACCCCCAAAACAAGTTTTTCCCCATTCTCAAGGTGAGATGTTTTGCTCACAGGACATCCTTTCAAGTGCACTAGAGTACCTTTAGACTGGATTAGCTGAGGCAAATGGATTAGTCTTTGTAGGTATTAGAACCAAGGGCCTTTAAGAAAGGAAAACAAGGTGCCTAGTTTCACCAGTATGCCACTAAAAGCTACTTAGTGCAAACATCCGTAAAACTGTCAAGAATGAGGACTTGTAAAAGCAACTGTAAGCACATCCTCAAGCCAATTGTAAGACACACATTTACACAGAAATATGCAAACTGCAAACACAGGTTGAATAGGGACCGTCACACACATATCTGATCTTAGTGCGTATAAAGAATTTTTACTGGTTTTGAAGGACACTTGAAATGCCACAGCATCTGCTAATTTTTCTTCTGAGTAAGTCATTTGATGAAGGCATTAATCCTCTCAGAAAAGTAACCCAGAATGACACTCCTCTTCACTGACTTTCTGAGCGTCCAACCCAGAAAACTGCTAAGCTTTACAGAATGGGGGACTCCACACATCAGTGGCAATATGCAGCCATTCAGAGTTAGGTCCAAGGCATATTTCTTGCATTCCCTTCTTGCCCAAGTGTGAAACAGTAAAGCAGCAGGAGGAGAATGCTTGTGTGAAGCTCAGAAAGTGACTGAAGACACTAGGAATTCAAAATGCTTTTTCATCCTAGATGGTTGCCTCCCTTATTCCAACAAGCACTGGCTTGACTTAGCATTAATGAAGGACATGTTCTAATTTCTATAGAAAAGTTAAAAAAAGCCCTGAAACCTAGTCCTAGTAATTTAGATGGATAGGCAATACATACCACAAATAATAAACCATACATAAATAGATTTAAAACAGAGTAGTTATTTGACCTGCTGCTCAAACATCCAAAAGTTATTAATGTCTGTAGAGGGTTCAAACACTGAAGAAGACATCTTGGCATGCTAATAGGCCATTTGAATCATAGCTACTGTTTATATTAAGCATCTCTCCAAATAACTGCTCCTCACACTGACAGCGTCCCAAGTCCTTGGTTGTAAAGGAGATGGTCACCTGTGTTTGTTCCAGGAAAGACACACTTCATATGAGGAACATCTTACTACATCATGTTCAAAAGGGGGTTTTGCAATTATTCTATTCCTTGCTTGAAATTTTAGGTATTTCTACTCTTCAAGGATCCTGGAGTGCGACTCTTTTTCCTTTTCTTTCGTTAGCACAGATCAAGGACGTCCTTGATTTAATTTTGGTTCTCATGAAAAAGAAGAGAGTTACTGAGTCTTCTTCAGTTTTTCAGGAACTTTTTCTGCTTTGTCAGTTGAAATATGCTTTTTCTGGTGATGCTGGTAATCCTTCTACTCATTCTATAAAGCAAAGAATGTGGTGAAAGCCTGTTTTATTGCACAGTAATATGGCAGTAGCCTTTCTGCTGAAAGGATATGGTAATATTTTACTTAAGTGACAGTATCAAAGTTGAGAAATGGAAGAAAAGAAACCTTTGTGAAAAGCCTGTAAAATCCACTCAGAGATCATAGAATTATAGAATTGCAGAATGGTTTGGGTTGGAATGGACCTAAACTCATCTAGTTCCAACTCCTGTGCCATGGGAAGGGACACCTTTCACTACACCAGGCTGCTCTAAGCCCCATCCAGCCTGGCCTTGAACACTGCTGGGGATGGGGCAGCCACAGCCTTGCTTGAGCAACCTGTACCAGTGCCTCACCACCCTCACAGTAGAGAACTTCTTTATGTCGAATATAAATCTATCCTCTTTCAGATTAAAGCCACTTCCCCTTGTCCTGTCACTACGTGCCCTTGTAAAAAGTCCTTCTCCAGGTTTCTTATTGGCCCCTTTAGGCACTGGAAGTTGCTCTAAGCTCTCCTTGGGATGACATTGGCTTTTCTGACACTTTCAGAGCTGAACCTGCAGTACTCAGTGGGCACAAGGGAATCTGTAAGTACCCAGACCCCTTTCAGAAACATAGAGATAATCTTCAGGGGGTTTATTAATTTAGACAAAAAATGTTGATCTAAGTTGTAAATGTCATTTTCAGGAACACAGAGCATCTACATGTCCCACTGTGAACTGTGGGACCTTGGGTGCTGAGCAGATCTGAAAATCTGGGCCCTTGGTTGCATGTTCCCTGATGTAACCTGCAGACAGCACTGCCATCCAGCATAAAACTGGAACAGGTAAATCAGAAAAGAGCTTTGCTATCCTATCACTTTGTATGTGACCATGTTGCAGAAAGCAGAGTTGCCATCTCCCAGGTATATTTACATCACTGTTCTCTCTAGGTGTTAGAAAGATCAGTTAGCTGGAGAGAAAGCACCTTTGTAAAAGCAAACTTGCTTTTATGCAGACCTTTTAGCCATCAGAGAGCCTTGAAATCCAATGAAATTACCTATTTACAAGCCTTGTCTAACATGAATGCCATTTGTTTATGTAGTGTTAAAGACAGCTTCCCACTTATGACACGTCAGGGTTTATGTTTATTCCAGTTGCTGACCTCAGTGAAAGAGGAACAGGCTTTTCATAATAATCTGAAAACAGCCATGAAGCTGATTCCAGTAGGAGAAATCTTGCAGCTGAAGTGTACCAGCTACCTTGCAGGTCAAGGAAGGCAGAAGTGCCACATGCAAGCTGATTTGCTAATAGATCTGGTCATAGATCAGGCCAGCAAGCAGGGACAAGTGATAGTAAAGTAACGTGAATGAAGGTAATGAAACCAGATTGGAAGCAGATTTAGGATGAACATAATTAGAGTTAATGTTAGCACTGAAAGCAGAGATTTGGGGGTTGGTGATGCCTGGGGCTAGTTGACGTTTATCAGCATAGCATGACTGTCTCTCTAAGTGGGGTTTTGTACCTGGGAAGGGATTCTGACATTTTGTTCACAATTGGACCACCTGCTCATGTCTCATCAGCTAAAAAGAGCTTAAAGGCTTCTTAGCACATGGGAGGTATGGATCAGGCATGCAAAAATATGTAAGTCTTGGATGCAGCATCTCTTAGCCATAGCCACAGGAATAGGTGACTGACTCTTATTTATGCCTTTATTCAGCATAATCAAGGCATAAATCACAGAATCATAGAATCACAGAATGGTTGGAGTTGTAAGGGATGCTCATAAGAGCAGAATAGGGGGGGTCAATCCCCCCCCTTGACCTGCTGGACACACTTGTTTTGATGCAGCACAGGACACAGTCGGTTTCTGGGCTGCAAGTGCACACTGCCAGCTCATGTTGAGCTTCTCATCAACCAACAACACCAAGTCCTTATCCTCAGGGCTGCTTTCAGTCCATTCTCTGCCCTGCTTGCATTTGAGCTTGGGATTGCCTCAAACCATAAATACCTAAATAAAGCCCATTTCTAGCTAGAAGTATGTGAAGAGTTCCTTTGTACATCTGCAGCTGAAAACATGCTGAAGTACTGGGATATATCAAACCGTCCTGAGCTCTCATCTTTCCAGGCTCTTCAACTACCCCTAGCTGTAGTGATACTCTGGTGATCAGCACAGACCGAGGGCCCCACCATGTGTCTGGTCTGATGTGTCCACTGCCCATTTGGGGAGCTTGTCACAACCCCAAAAGTCCGAATATTGGCCTCTCATGCACGTTTGCTTTGCTATCAGGTCTAAATGTCCAGCTCACTCCCTGATTACTCCTTACCTGACATTGCGAGCAAATGCTTCTAGGACAATGATGGCACATGTCCCATCACAAACCAAGTGGAAACAAGTTCTTCTCTGGGACACTTATGGGACAATTTGGGTCAGGATAGAGACTACCACCTTTTGGGACCAGACTGATTCACTTCATATTGTTCCCCCTCCAGAGTACTTTTTCCTTCTTCCACTTGAAGCTGCTGGGATAATCTTGTTAAAAGAAACCAATTATTATTTTTGAAACCAATCATTGGAAAACTGGTATAGGGTAACAGTTCTCGCCATGGCACATTTAACAAATGCACTAGAGCCAAAATGGACACATTCGGATATTTATTTCTGTCAAGGGTTGAACAAAAACTTCCATTTAAACCCTTTGAGTCCCTCCCCTCCTCCTTTCCTCTCCTTCCCCCCGCCCCTCCCTTTGCCAAAGTTCAGCTCAAGTTGATGAAGAATGTATATTTTTTGAATGGTAAATGCCTGGCAGGCCTAAGAGCTATCGACAAGACAGGTGTGTGGCTCAGGCAGCTTCCAACTCCCTGTTTGGGACTGATAGTGCTTTTGTGAGAAAGCAGCTTCAATCCTGTCCTGGAAGAAACATTCCTGCCCCTGGGGGACAAGTGATTCATTCAGTCAATGAGGTCAGTTCTGCTGCAGATCTGCCTAAGAGAAGCGCCAGCTACACTGAACTTAACTCATAGTCACAACCCATTATGAAATTTGTGCTTTCTACCATTTTGCAAAAAGGTAAAAATCGTGAGCTTGGACTAAACTCTGGTCTAAAATTCAGTGTTACAAGGAAGAGCCATTAATGCATCCTGAGTGGGAGATTCATTCTTGATGTATGAAAGTAAACAAACCTGCAAGGGAATGAATCTCCCCAGAACTTAAAAGTACAGGGAAAAGGAGAACAAGGAGGTGAACAATAGCTTGAATCAAGCTGCAAAGTTTGTGATTGCTATTTTCCAGTGGGAATCTCCTAGTTGTGAGGGGATTCCTAGCTGAAGGGGATGCTCAGGTGCAAAGTGGAGTGACTAGGGAGTCCCCTGAAACAAGAACAGCATCTGAAGAGCTTTACGGGGTGTGTGATGAAAACAGAGCTGCTGGTGAGGAAGGGAGAGTGTCTGCAAGCACAAAGTATATGTCACCGCAGTAGATGAATCAGAGGAGAAGAATGTGTAAAAAGAAAGGTTATAAATCTTTGGGTCACGGCCCCCAAGGTATTGCTGGTGGATGTCTGGGGCTGCTAGGAGTTTGCTCATATCCCTCCTCCAAAGACTTCCCAAGAAGCATTTTGCCTCATCCACTCACATCCTGCTAGCCCCATTGCAGGGGGTCTGGAGGAGTGTTCTCACAGAAGGTGCCCTCCCTGGCTTGGCCCTACAAGCAGCTCACTGCTCTCTGTGGCCCAGTGTCTTCTCCAAACACATCAGAGCTAGGCAGTTTCTAAAGAAAGCTTCTGGGAATGGGTGAAGAGAGATTAAGGATTCACTCTATAATCTCTTTATTATTATTTTTCTTTCTATCTGAATCAAGCCAGTAATTTCACAGAGTTTAGAATGTGTTTGAGCACCTTCTGTCACTGTGGGTTCAGCTGATTAGCCAACATGGATCGACCCAAAAATTGGTTTTGATTCTTGGAAACGCAGACTGCAAACACTTGTGTAGACAAGAGAAAGGAACATTTTATTTCCAAATAGACACATGTGGGAGTGCCGTCACACTTTTCATCTGTGCATTTTGTTTAACCAGCAGCCACACAGAAAGTCATGCTGAATAAGGCTTTTAAAGCAATGGAAGCATTGGAAAAAGCTTCCACCAGCTTAAAGAACACGTTTTAGAAACTCTTCAAAGCATGCGGTTTCTAGAATATTTTGCTCAGAAAGTGGCAGCTCCCCTTAAAAGTCATGGGCTTCATTAATCACTGAATTCTTCAGGAAAGGGCAGAAGTTAAATATCCATGGGTCCCATTTACATCTTATGGGATTACAGAAGATTACAATTTGTCTTCTAACGATGCTTACTTCTTGCAGTTGAAAATCTGAATATCTGCAGATTGCAGATCTTCTGGACTAAAACAGTTGTGAAACTATAAGAATTAAAAAGATGTTGTCATTTTTGAAGGGAGCAGTAACATCCTTTAACAGAGAGGTAAATGGTGTTAAGGCATCAGGCACAAAACATCTGTCTCTTCTCTGATTTTGTTATCAACTTTCTCCATGATCCTGAATTATCTCTAACCCAGTGGCATTGCAGGGGAGAGTGCCGTTTTTGTTGCTTTTTGTCATTTGAATGAAATGTCTTCTTTCAAAAGGGTTTAGAATATTTTGAGGCATGGGGACCTTGCCAGATAAGATAATATTTTATTGCTGAGCTGCCTAAAAGCTGTGTGGGACTGTCAACATACCTGGGAGCACACTGTATGCAGCTTAAGAGGTTTGGTGCTGAAAGGACCACACTAATCCCCAAACCACGTAAACATGGTTCTGCTTTCTAACTACTGTCAAATAATCCAAATGAAACAGACACTGAAAGAACATAAAATCAAAATATTACCTAAATCGCTGAAATCATACATTAAAAAACGTATCAGCTTTGACAAAAAGGAATCTAAGGAAAAGTTCATCCCTCCATCTCTACTTCAGTCAAGGAAACCTCTCCTCTCCCTCTCTTTCTTATCTGACTTCCTGGACTGATTGTACCTACCTGATGTTTTTCTCTCAACAGAGATTTCATTGAAGACTTTGGCCAAACTACCTCATAGTTTTAGACCCTCTTGCTTAGGAAACATAAAGAAAGCAAAATTACAACTTTTTTTGCAGTTACCCTCTAAAGAGACAACATTTGATGTGATTTATATATATAAGGGATTTTTTCTTTTTGGTGCTTTTGGAAGACCTTACAAATGCTTCACACTTGTGTGCACACCCAACACCTATTACTGACTGCTTTCCTCCCTTTGCACCCTTGAGTAAGAAACATTTCAGATGTCTCTTACAGTTTCTTATACAAGGCCAAACATGTCAATGTAAAACAACTAGGAATACAAAATTTCCAGATTCATTTCAAAACTGTGGATGCAACAAAATACGGGGGTTTCTGGTTGAGGAAACTGGCCAGGCTGGTTTAGGTCAGAAGGACCTTCACCTTCTGCTTCTTTGGAAAGCCCATGGTTCTTGTGTGAAAGACCGTAAGGTTTCCTTGTCCTTTTGACCCCCCTCTTACAGCTGTGAGCTTTGCTTGCTTTATCTTTTTGAGTAACGAGGAGTGTCAATGTCTTTGTGTGTTATGTCCCCTGGCCAGATGTAGGGTGGCAGTTGCACAGTGGCTGCTGTGTCATCCTGTGCTCCTTTATTGTCTTCCAGGGTCAGGGATGGATAACTATTGATATTTTAAAATGTAATTGACACGGTCAAATCCAAGCCGAGCAACACTGTAATTAACAGCACTCTGGAAAATTCCTGTCTGAATTTGCCGTTTCATCAAGATGTGAGTCATCGCAAGTCACATGTTTTACAGAACCCTAAAAAGAATGGAAATGGAAAAGAAAAACAGGAACTGGTTTTAGGGAAGTTTCTTTTACCCACATTTCCGGGGTAGACAACCACAAGACACTGTATGACATCAATTTTGGGTACAGGGCCTCTATAGGTGTCTAGAAACAAATAGCTACCTAATAAAATGCAACATTTCAGACAAGCTTCTTGTGCATACTTTCAGATTTCTTTAAATATCTCTGAACCAGTACTCCTTAATCCTTCTGCACCCTTTGGGTCTGGGAATTGGCATGTACACATTATCAAGACAGTGGTTTATGAAGACTGCTGGGAGCGAAGATTTTTGTTTCTAATACACCTATAAAGGTCAGAATCACAGCACAAATTCACCTAAACAAAAAATAACATAAATGGGGTTTACTCTGTTCTTTCTGCTGGCTTGTTCTCTACTGATGTGCCAGCCAATTTTCCATATTATTGTTCAGGACACACTTCCTTCTGCCCTCCATGTGGCTTCTTCCAGGCTCTTGCATGGTCCCAAGGCTGCACAGGGGGAACGCTGCTGGTTCAGTGCACAACAGGATGAATCTTTGGTGGATCTGGGTCTTGGTAATGCCAATGTGGCTACCCAAGAATGTGTAGAGCAGTGTCTCTTTCAAGCTTTAGAAGACATTTTAGACCTTGTAATTGCAGCTTCTCTATATTAAATTTTGAACAGTTGATGGGATTAAACAAGTTTGAAAGCAAAAGTTCCTACATGCTTACTCTCTATCTTCCATGACTCATATCAGCTGTATCAGGCTTGACATGGCTGAACCATGATCAGCCCTGGCAACGTTGCCTGAACTGTTTTATCAGCATAGGGCAGGAGGGTTTAGTAGGAGCAGAGAGCAACACATAGCACACCACACTTCACAGCTACCTCTGGTCCATGTCAGCGTATCTGTAAGAAAGCTTGGCATTCAGCCATGACTACTAGTCAGCAGCTCTTGCCCACTGGAGTTCTCTGCTTCTGCCTGATGCTATTCCTCTGCAGGTGTGCTGGGGTCAGATGATGGCAAAACCAGGCTACAAATATCACCTGCTCTTCAGGAGCATCACCTGTCAGCCAGTACACCAAAGCCTGTAGGGAGCCAGGGAAGCTGAAATACTGAGATTGAGCTCAAACACTAAGTTGGAAAAATAAACAAGTATATTGCCAAATGACTCTGAGTGGGCTGGATTGGAAGGAGGGAGCTGAAGAGATAAATGGTGCCCACATCTTGAGCAAAAAATGGAGCTCTGAGGGAGTGATTTGCTCATCTACTTAAGAGAAGACAGATGTCTTGAGGCTTTACTGGAGAAGGGAACACAGACTGCATGCAGAAGGAGGATAGCAAGAGAGTGGTGTTTCTTTTGACTTCCAGATAAAACAGAAATAGGTGTCTGCATTACTGAAGGAGGTAATAGGGAAGCTGTTATTTGCTGGCATTAACTGTTTGATTTTTCCAAAGCTGTTGGAGCAAGGTAAGGTCTTGGCACCATTTCAGCCCTGTGGTCAGTGGAAGGAGACTTGTCTGCAATGGCTGTCCTCATCTGTTACTCATTCCCATAGGTCAAGCATGGAGCAAAGTGCAGCAACCAGTTGACAAGAGGAGCTTTTACCCTGTGCAGCCAGGTAAGACACCAAGAAATATGTTGGTATGGGCTGGTCATGATGGATGATGATGTCCATTGCTGTATCTCAAACTCAAACCTATTTGAATGGGGAAATATATAATTTCAGAGATCATGGAAAAAAACTGTAGCATTGGTGCCATTGATTCCTACTGGGACTTGGTAAGAGCTGAGAAGACTCTGTATCATAGGTCCAGAAAGCCAGGGTTAGAGATCCCCTGGTCTGCTAGACGATTTTGGGTGTACAGGGACTTGCACCCAATGCTGTATGACAGTGGGGACTGAGGGACCTCATTAGATATTAAGGAGAATTTTCTTCTTGGCAATAAAATGCATTTAGCTCCCATCAAAGCAAGTATCTAATGCTAATGTCTTCCTCTGTACAAACCTACAGCTGAAGATGAGTACAGTTCAGGAGCTTTCTGAATGATGACAGCTTTCCTAGCCAGGATGTCTTAGCCACAGAAAAGACAGGCATCAGTGCCCAATAATTTCTCTAATGTAGAGCCCAATGTGACTTTAAGATAGACCCACTCCCACTGGTGTCTGCTATGTCCTGCTGAGCTGCAGGAGAACAGGATCTGACCTTCAGCTTTATGCTCCCTGTTTCACACCAGCGCCTATGAGGACAGCCCCGTGATTGTATGGAGAACTTATGAATGAAACACATTGCAAAAAGTAAAGTGACTTTATTTCCCTAAAGCCCAGGAAGGTTATCAGCCCCAGAATTCATCTGCCTTCTCCTCTCACTGCTCCCTCCTGCTACACGCACTCCTGCCCTTCTCCAGCCTGTGTGCCCTGTGCAGGGAAACTGACTTGGAAAAAGAAAAAGACTGAGTCATGAGGTCATACCGTTATCGCATTTCTATTCCAGTGCTTTCTCTCGCTGCCTACAATTATCACTCTTTTATTCTTGTACTTGGCTTCTTAGACTTTGATCTAGTCCTTTGCTTCATATCCTTTGATGCATTTTAGCTTACATTGTCTGTAATCTGACCCCTTGCCATCTAATTCCACCAACTTCTCACAATCCATATCAACCGCTCTCTCCCCCCTTTCATCTTTCTTTTGTATAAATGTATACAGAGCTGTAACAAAGAAACTACAGTGTAGTTGTAGCACTTCCAAGATCCTTAGAAGTGCTGGATAAAGTCTCTACGCGTTTATTTGCCCCTCACTAGGTCATTTTTAAACTTCTTTGTTTATTCCTTTTTCCCTTAGACAAAATAAAAACGCTAAGGAAAGTAAAGCTAAATATGCCCCCCCCCTTCCGAATTTGTTATGAAATCCTTTTAAAATGATTTTTGTTGTAAACCTATCCTCAAGTCCATTCCAACAGCATTAAGACTGTAGACACGGTGCATTTTCATCGTTAAATACTAGCAGGCTTTGATCATGTTTACTTTCATTGCTGAAAAGGAAGGAAAAGGCCAGTGCTTACATTGCAAATACCAATTAGAGCAGAGCTAAGGTGTGTGCATGTGTATTTATAAATATATATTTAGATGAAAGAAAATAGTTTGGTTTCTGCAAAGTAGGAAATGTGGGCAAAAATACATGGCCATATTTTGCAATGTCTAAGTAATGCAGAAAAAGACTTGCAGTACTTAAATGTGGTTCAAGAGCCTGAAGTCTTTTTAAATCAGTGGATTAAAAGACTTGACCTTGTCTGAATGTTTGGGAATATTCTTAACTACATCTCCAGGTACCTAAATTTCTTTGGCAGTCAGATCCTCAGTTCCTTTAGAACTTGGATTTTGAATTCAGAGTCAGTGGGGCAATTTTATACACTTTCCTCCTGTACTTCTGGGTGTATATTTAGCAGTGAGTTGGAACTGAAGGAACAGAGAGAAAAAAAGAGATTTTCATTTTCTTTTTTTTTTTTTTTTTTTTTTAGATATCGAATTTAGATATTATATCTCTGCATATTCAGGAGGATATTTGAAATAATATTTCACTCTTTGCTAAACTTGTAAGGGCAGAAAAAGGTAGCTCAGTGCAGTTTTGTATGGTGGCTGTGACTTCTATCTCAGGATAGCTACTTGCCTTATTTTGAGCTGCTGGGAGATGGCAACAAAGACAAAATGTGCTGGGCTCGAATAGTCCTGGTATCGCCAGGGCAGGTCAGACAGTACTCATATATTTAGGGAAGAAATGTTGCTTGGTACTTGCACGTTCTCTGGCCACCCAGGTGCAGATGTGATTCTGCTGAGGGCTGACACTCTGTGAGCTTCAGTTTCTGCTGAAGAATAATACTGCTTTTTGCTTAATCCCAGACCAGCATGGAAATATGGTAGAAATCATGCTTTGGGCAGGTGCTGCTACTCCACCAATTTGATCCACAATTTTCAGACAGGACATTGGAAAGGAGCAAGATCCCTTTCCCTTTTTTCTCATGCCCTCCTTCCCCAACAACATTTGGATGTGCAGCTTTGCCAAAGCAGTCACAGCTCAAAAGTACTGTATCGTGTTATATACAAGGTGTCTCTATTTGGAGAGTCAGTCCTGACTTAGAACATGATTTTTAGTACTTTTCTCTGCTGCAAGTTTTTTTCTGCCTGAAGTGTTGCAACTGAATAATATTTCCTACAGGTAGTTTGGGAATTTTCTGGCTAATAAAGTTTTCCACTGCCAGCAGTTCCCAAGGATGTCAGGCAAGCATTATTGCAGGTGCTGGGAGGGAATAACACAAACAATAAAATGTAAAGAAAACCTTGACTTTTTGCATTGTCCTGCAGTTGCTAGTTGGTTAAACACATTTTCTTGCTGGCTGATTTCAATCTTTAAAATCATGTTTTCCATACCAGTGGGCCAAATGGTTCCTGGGTAGTTTAAACACCTGTGAACCTGGCATGCTGAGCCTCTGAATAATGCAGACACTGCAGTTTGCTCTGCACCTCTCTGGTTCATATCCTTTCCTACCTGGCAAAAACCTCTGATAGCGACAGCATTTTGCAGCTGGAAAATAGGTCACTTTCAAAGCCATATATTTATATACACGTGTGTGTCTCTGTGTGTGTGAATATGCCCTGAAGTTGAACAGATTAGTGGAATAGTTACAGTCAAGGGAGAATTCCACTTCCAGATGGTGGCATTTAGCTGGACATCCATGATTGCAAATATGGCAGGTGACTTCAGAGGCAGCCCAGGTAAACTGCTTTCTTGGATTAGAGCCGATGAAGAAAGAGGAGTCTATCAATAGTTCAAGGTGTGGTTTCTGTTTTGTTGAGGTTTGGGAGTTTCACCAAGTGTGTGTTCATGGTTGCATGTGTGCATGCATGTACTCAAACAGAAAATATGTCCTTGAGACAAACTGCAAGAATCCTGCCTCTGAAAAATCAGTTATTTTATTTAGAGGCTTCTGTGTACAGTGATGAACCAGCAAGTTGATTTATACTGAGTAAGTTTCTCATCCATAATTGATGCTTAAATCAGATCTGGTCTTTCCATGGCCTGTAACTCCTCTAATGTGGTTGTGCGTATGAAGCAGCTTTGAGTTTGGCATGAATGCTTTGCTTGCAATCAATTATACATGTGGTAGACACAAAGGCACTGTTTAGGGGACAGGGGGAAAGTTTTCCTTCAGCTTCTAAGTTTTCAGGGGCAAACACTTCATCTCAGAGACTCAGCCACAGAGTTCCCATCTCCTCATGCCTTATCTGGTGGTGCTTCTTTCTCTATCTGCTCAGAAGCTTCTGCTAATTCAGTGGCCATAAAGTCCAGGAAAAGCCTGGGCTTATATTCTCAAAATTAAGAGGTAGGTATTAATGATGAGAATACAAACTTTTCTTCACAAATGTATTGTTTAGTATTGTTTATTATGTACTGTTTCAGAGCACCACTGCCATTTCAAAAGGAAAATCATTTGTATAATGATTCACTGCCAAATATGTCTATAGATATGTAAAACAAAACATTGCTTCAGCTTTGCTTTTGGAATATGTATAAGGCTATAAATATATGGTGCATCTATGCATAAACAGTGTAATGAAATGATTTTTTTTCTAGAAATCATCAGGAGCTTTATATTTAACTTCAAAATAGCAAGAAAACCCTAGCTCCATGCAGTATGGACACAAGCAGCGGTTGTTCAGGTTTACATTTTAACATGACCACTAAAGCAATTGGTTAAGGGTGTATAAGCCCAAAGGACAGGACCTTGTGCTTGAGCAAATCCATCCACAGCTGAGTAGCCCAGCTCCTGAGACCTGTGCTTACTTACTCCTCAGAGGTCCTGCTCAAAATCTTTCCTCTGCACAATTGATGTATTTGTTGGATATATCTTCAATTCAGGTCTGATTTTTGTTTGTGCGTCCCTCCTTCCTTTGATCTCTACAGGGAGTAGTCTTGCAAGGGGAAGAGAATCAAACCAGAGAGAAGCATTCCCTGTTTTCTGAATCCCATGGTGTTTTTGTAAGCTTCTGTTCTGCTCTGTCTCAGAAGGGAGCTCTTCTGCATATTAGTCCTCATGGACCAGGAGGTCAAGCAGCACACTGAGCTCCACAAGACCACTGACATTAAGCTGCTGTTGGCCACTTTATCTTCCTGGTATTAGAGAGGATTGAACTGAACTGTGGCTGCTTCACATTACTGTAGCTGAAAGGACATCTATACAACAATAAAAACTTAAACTGCCCCAGCCATTAAATCAAGGAGTATCAGATCCTTTGATGGAAATATGAGTGTCTCTAAACTGGAGGTAATCGAGGACTGAATTTGACACACATGGTACTGACATCTCGTAAAATGTCACGAATGCCTGACCTGAGCTTTTTGAAACACAGCTTGTTCTCCAGGGTGGGATTTACGTGGTGGTGGGAGGTTGGGGAGGTGATGGTTAATGTGTCTTACAAACTTAGTGAACCATTTATAATGCTCAGGGAGGAAAAAAAAAAAGGCAGTTAGATGAGTTGGGGGGGTAGACTATTACAGCATTTATTACAGTCTGAGCCATGCCATGTGAAATCTACCTGGAGTCTTTATGGGGCTGTTAGTGCAAATATCCTTTTAAAATAAGGGTGGAGGAGTGTTTTTGCATTTGAAATAACCTATTAATACTTAACAGAACTATGAATGCAGCAGATTTCAAATGGCATATAGATCTCTAGGCTGATATTTTTTTTTTCCCCTTTTAACAGATGCCAAATTCCAATTCCAGTTATTGGTAACTTTTGTATCCAAATCACTTTAACAGCTTTGAACATCTCAGCTATAATATGACAGATTAATATGGCCATGAATTAGCTGTGAGGAGCATGGAATAAGAAGAGCACAGCAAACAAAATCTATCTATCTTTATATGATCCTCCATAATCCATGATCCAAAAAGATGGTGTTTAGCAGAGGATGCAGCTTTCTAAATGGGTGCAAGCTTTGATTCCTTTTGAAAGAATCTCTGGGAGCTGCTCAGTGGATTGGGTGGACGCTGAGAGGTTCTGCAGGGGAAAAAAAAGGGGCTTGGTCATTTTTTTTCAGCAGAACTGGAAGGAATCCAGCTTTCCACAGTGTGCAGAACAAGGGCTGAGGCAGGTTCTACTGGCAGAATTAGATGAGCTCAATAGCAATGGGATGATTCCGCTTCATTCATTCTATTGCACGTCCCCATCTTTGAAGAGCTGTAGGTGCTTATGCTTCACAAGACCAGATGTCTCATTCTTCCCTTGGAAACGTGTGTCGTTCAGCATGGTATCAGTTCCATTTTCAGACCATCTAGGTTTACTATATTCACCTTGTACTTCACAAGCAGCAGCTTATGGCATGGTAAGTGTTATACTTCTTGGCTAGATGGCAGATAGCAAATATTTCCATTCAGAGCACTTCTGCCTTCTTGTAAAAAGCAGCCTATACATGACCATTTCTATACATCTCTATTTTTAACATCTAAAAAAAAAAACAATCCCTTCTATTTTTAGGTGCAGTTCAGTTCTGTAGGCTGGCTGGTTCTAATAAAAAAATTCCTCACCCTCTAAAGAAAACCCTGCATTGAAATCAAAAATCCAGGGCAACGTCCTCTAGTATTAGCAGACCTACTAGGGTGAAAACCTCAGCTTGTTTGCAAGCCTTGCAAACAAAGACACTGATCCAAGCTTGAGAGTTAAAATAGGTAAGAAGATCAGGGTCCTCGTTGTTTTCAAAAGTAAACTAGATAAAGCAGTACAGAAAACTAGAGGTCCTTGAAACTCCATTCTTTTTTGAGTCATAGTTGCTAATCTGTAATCTAAGATGGTGCTAATAACTAAGCATGTACTGCAAGGAGAAACATCTTAAAGCATTTGTGAGCACCTCTGAAACTGGAAGTGGAGGCACTATGAATACAGAGATGAAAAGAGAGTTTCTCGATGCACATGCTATTCCCCCACGTACAGAGCAAAGTACATTATGTTTTCCTGTATCAAAACTGCACCTCAGGGGCATGAACAGGAATGGAGGGCAATTGACAGTTAATTGCCCTGCAAAACTTGTACAGCAGAAAAAAAGGCAAAAGCTCTGTTCTTCCTTTGTGTGAATGTGGCCACATATATTCATCTTCCATCTGTAAATCAAGTGCCAAGGAAGTGTACCCAGAATAGTCGGAGTGAAACTGCTTCAGTGACCCTGCACACCTTGTCATGCAGGGTGGGAGGGAGAGAAGAAAACCCAGAACTGCCTTGTGGCATGCTATGATGTGTGCACATTACAGTTATTGACAATAATGAAATACCCAAAAGAGATACTGGATCTGTCAAGGTATCACCTGGATACACTCCAGCTTCTAATTCATTTTTAGACAAACTTTTCAGAAGCTAAGAAGCCCATGAATAGCATCTTACAATGAATATGATGTGTCTGGTGTAATTATATCCAGTTTCATGCTGTATCTTTGCACTGTCAGCCTAATCAATGTTTCACTCATGCTGCCCACCAGTTTCTTCTCCTACTGGGAGTACAAATTAGAAGCATTTTATTCCTTCCAAATGAAAGAAATCAGTGGTTTTTTTAGGGTTTTTTTTCATAGCCTTTATGGCATGAAGCATTGTAGCAAGGAACAGGAAAAATGAGGTGGTCTTTTTTCTTTGTGCGGGTGAGAATCAAGGACACATATCAAAATGTATCCCTGTCCAAAGGCACTCTACCCATTCCTATTTACACATGCTAATAGTGGCTCAAAGGAACCCTTTGTTTTCCCAAAGCACAGATTATTCCAATTGTGTGTGGAGCTTGGATTGTGTGTTACTGTCCACTGGGGGCTAAGAAAACACCAGAGATGCTATCCAATACCATAACTAACAGAATGGCATGAAGAAGAATTCAAAACCTGTGAACAAAAGCATTTTTTTTTCACCCTGACCCTTGGACAGCCTGGTTTGTGTTTCAAGTGTCTACATTTTTATCTTAAGAAGGAAATTGCTTCTGTTACCTACCAACTTGCTCATTTTCAAGGTGTTACATACACAGTTTGCAAGCACTTGATTTCAGGCTAGTCTAAGCTATAATTTATAACATTAATAAATCAGACCCACATAGTACAAAACACTCTTTTTCATACCTGCTTCATCAACGATCTGAATGTTAAAAATTGTGCTGATATGAAGCTCTCCACCACTGTAACCTTCAATTTTACTTTGACGTGGTCAGGATGTGTCCTGAAACTGGTGGGTTTGTATATTTATTCTCTGGAATGAAAAGTATAGTTTTGCATTCCTGCTTTGTCCATAATTCAGACTCATCTATGCAGTCCTTCACTGGCACAGTGAGACAGGAAGCAAGCTGGGCACACGTGGGAATGAAGCTGCTGAAGGCATTAACCTGTTCACTTCTCCCAGGGCTGATGCTGAAAACATGCTTGTGGACTTGACACTTCTGATTGAAATGGAAGTGGAAAAGGCAGACACCCTCTTGCCCCATTTGCTTAGCCAAAGACAGAATCAGTGACCAAGGTTAGTCCCACGATAATTTCTGCTGAAAAGGAAGAAGAGGAAAAGAAAATGCTAACAGGTACAATGACCTATTTGTATGCTGTAAGATTTCATGAATTGCCTAGTTTTATACAAATCAGACTAAACTGTGTGTGAGAATGGGAGCTGAAATGGGAGGTGAGGGTGTGTGACTGAAAACCTTTCTGTGTTGTGCTTCTGCTTTCTGTTTGTAAGGATGCGCCTTTATAAAGGTCAGCAGGTGATGAAGCCTGCTTTCCTTGTGTCACACAGTGTGTGCAGGCACACTTACATGCACCAAAATGAAGTTTTTCAGGATTATGGACAGAGCTAGTTGATGGCCTGATGTTTGCTTAGAGGAGGACAGAGCTGTTAAGAAAAAGTAATCATTCCTCAGCCTTTATGTGACATCATTGCAGATGACATCCATGGGTGAAATAGCAACCTAAAGCTTTACAAATGTCTCCTTCAGGAAATATGTTGGTTGAGATGTCTTGTTATGTGCTCTATTTCCAGCCTTCCCTGCTGATGGCTGTCTCTAGTGAGACTCATGAGCTTGCTGCTCCATGAATAAGTGGAGCAACTTATGGCTTTTCACCACCATTTAATAACTGGTATGGCAGGAACAGGCATAGGTCCAAATTTTGACCATATGAAAATGAAAGCATGGAAGCTGGATGAGGCATATTTTTTGGTTGTTGGAAGGAGACATGTGCTTTCTCTGCTTTCTTGTACCTTCCCACTAAAGAATGGTGCATGGTTAGGATCTGGTCTGGCTTGCTGCCAGTGCTTTGACAGACAAGAGTGATAGAGGATGCTTGATAAGGCTTTGGAAATGCATCTACCTGCAGGTAAGGGTTAGTGGGGGGGTTAACACTGATGCCGTATCTGACATCCGCAGTACAGAGAGTCCTAGTTCTTGGCACCTGTGTTTTCCCGTCAAGTATCACTCATTTGTTATCATATATACACACCACAGATTTACATAGCTTGTAGGGGTGAATCATGCATAATTGTGGCTTCTTACATGACAGTTCATATATTAACAAGTAACTTATTTGTGCTCTGTGCTAAACGAGTATAGCAGGAGCGTGTGGACCTCTGGTGTCAGAACCATATTCATCATTATCTGGAGATAAAACATGAGTTTAGTGGTTAAAAATGAAATGAGAAAATAATTGCTGGTTTGATTTGCCTGTACCATGGGAAACATTGCTTTGATTTATGTATATATCTCTAGATACCTAGTGAAAACATGATAGCAACCAGGAATCAACCATTCTTATTTAGAACATAATGAAAATCATTAAGAAGAAGGCTCATAACCATCTTCCCCATGTTCTGCGGTGCCTTTTTGGATGACAAGAGAAGATCATGGGCATAAAGAGAATATATTCTCCATTAACTGGAGACTACTGCATGGTTTAGGCTTGAGGAAGTTCAGCAGGCACTGGTATTACATCGGGCTCAAGTGGTCATGCATGACACCGTCCTTCAGGGTAGCAAAGGATGGGGACCTTGCCTGGGTGCAGCAGTGCCTGGCACCTTGTGTATTAGCATCAGCTCATTACAGATTATGCTACCCCAAAATGTTCCAGAGTTGTGGAAAATTATGTTCACAGCGAGTCCCACACCAGTCCCAGCAGGCAGCCGGGGACTCATTTCACAGGTACTTCTCATGTTCATGTCTCCCACGGGGCAGAAGCCCGTAGGATTCCTGTAAAAGGGCTACAAGCTGACGGAGCTTTTCTCTCCCGCGAGCCAAGCGGAGCAGAGCAGGCTGCCAGCACTGCTCCCCGCCAGGTCTGACACCTTGTGCTCAAGCTCCCAGCTCACGAGGTCTGGATGTGAGCGCAGAGGGAGGAGTGGCACAGCCACGGCCATCCCTCCCCGCTGATGAAGTGTGCAGAAAAGACACAATGCGCAGGACGTTTGGCCGGAGTACAGGGGGGTGTGTGGGGAAAATCATTGTGGAGAGACTCAGTTCCTGCAGAATGAGCGAGGGGAGACATCTCTGCACGTTACCGTTCACTGGGTAGGGCAATTCTGGCCACACAACATCCTGGGGAGTGGGACCCTTGGGGTGTTGAGAGTAGGTTTGTTAATGGATCTCCTAGGGGTTGATGTATTTAATGGGTGAAGTAAGTCTGCTTTTATTTATTTCATTTTTTTTGGCAGCAGCTGCAAGTAGAATTTTATGCATTTTTCTGGCTGTTACTGCTTGTCTGGGCTATTTAGATGTTGAGCTACACTTGTTTCCTTCGTGGTGGACCTTTTTTCAGAGCAACGGAGACACTTTCTGCAGTGGCATGTTCTAGTACACTTCCATTTATAAAATGTTCTGTGCAGTTTTAGAAATGAGCTCTGAAATGGTTATTAGGCACTGTGAGTGTTAGCAGTATTTGATCAGAAGTTCAGCAGCAGATTACAGAGGCTATAGAGATAAGCTGTTGTTATACACAGTCTATTGACCTGTTAGCTTTATAACAAACAATCTGCAAAGGTTTGGAAGCGGTAACTATGAATATCTCTATGTGTGAGTGTTGCAGATCTCATTTTCCCTCTCACTTAGGTATTCCTTTCTATTCTGCTGTGGTTTTTCTTGCTTTTGCCATTATCTATGCGTTTAGCTGTGTATCTGCTGCTAAGTTGACACCTGTATTACACAAATTAGGTCTAAGAGGGATACCTTACTCAGCCTTTAGTATGACCAACTCTCACTCAAGTCAATGAAACTTTTTGTAGACAATGAAATGTTCCTTAATTTTGGGACTTAATTAAGTACCAGTGTTTGAGACCTTCAGTGACACTGCATGATTTTTCTTCCTCTTAATTTCTGCAGAAATCTCTGCTACTGGCTGCAGCATTTTGTACTTTGAAAACAAAGCTGACTTCCTCCTGTTGATAATCTGTTAGGATTTCATTCTGAGAAGAGGCAAAACATTCCCTTTTACTTCCATATAACAATTCAAGGACCAAAATGTTCTCTGCAAAGCAAATAAGGACATTAAAAGCTAAAACCTTCACTAATACAAACCAGTGCAACTCTATATGTGTAAAGCTTTGCTCTAAGCACAGACGTGGCCTAGAGCAGTATTTCAGTTTTATTATAATCTCTCCCTATAATTCAGTTCCTCTCACCCTGTGCTAATCTTGCTGTTCTTTGTTGAACACCCTCCAGTTTGTCACAATCTTTTGCATCATTTGTTACCCAGAATACACATTGGAACGAACTCTGAAGGCCTACCAGCCTCTGTCAGTTGTGGGTTGGCCTTTTGGCCAGGTGAGGCCAGATCAGAGCTGCACACAAGCAGCCTGGTTTTTCTCTGCCTCATGCCTTTGAGATCTCTGTTGAAAGAAAACAGCTCTCAGCAGAATCGTCTTTTCTGCTACCTCATCATCTTGCAAATTCTTATCCAGGGTGAAACACAGATATCCATAAATCTCTTCTTCCTATCAAGATTTCTCACTGACCTCCTTTCTAAGATCGTGAGATGGTTTATAAATGCACAAATCAGTAGATAATTTTCCTAGTCCTCTTGGTAACTATGAGAATAGAGTACAGATTTATCTCAAGACTACATAGTAATATCAGCTAACATAGTCACAGCCTATGGTATGTAACATCTCTTCTGCTGCTTTAATAAAAGTTGAGAAGGCAGTCACATCTGTAGAGAGTTATATTAATGACTTTTTCTGGTACTACGAATGCAGCAACACCAAAAATAAAACCCCTACTGAAAATCTGTATTTTCTCAGTCAGGACACTTAAGAAATTGCTGTGCTGTGAGATTATGACCTTGTAGTGATACAATGGTCTGGAAGACTGTCTTTCTTCTGCTGTTATGCACCACTGAATGCTACTGATTTTCATAGTTAATCATAAACCCTTGCCCTAAGTTAATTGATGTCCCTATTATGTCTTGCTTAACTGCAGTTTAGGAGAGTTTTTTCTCCATTAACTTCTATACCAGTTGGCCTTCAGGCATCAAGCAGCAGAAATAATGAAGAAAGGATCCCCAAACCAAATTACCATCAGTGTGACCACCAAATCACCATCGAAATTTGCAAAGGTCAGAATAAAATGTTCCCATCAGCCTACATATTTCTCATGCTGCGCATTTCATGAATACCACAAGCTAGAGTGATCTTCACAGACACCTCCAGGTTGTAATTAGCAGCAAACCGGTGACCGCCTACAAGTGCCAGTCAAAATGCCACAGTTTGGGATTTAGTATCTAGAAATGCCAAAGAGCTGAGGTTTTAACACTTGGGAGTCTTGAAGCTGTCTAAAACACATTGATGCTCTTATGATAAAGCTTCAGATCTTAAATCTGCAGCTCCTTTGCAGGCCTATGTGTGTTGAAAGTCAAGGATGAGACCACAATTCTTACTGCTTCTACTGTGAGGGCTAAAGAAAAAGTGGTATTTCTTTACCTGGTATGACAGATTTTGGGTTGGATGGTGAAGAAGTGGGAGAATGGGGTCACTGATATAGCAGGAAGTTACCAGACTTGTGATTTTTGAGAAAACTTGTTTCTTCCAAACCTCCTTTCTATGGTAGTAGTTGAAGTATTGCTGTAAAGTTCAGTTAGACACATCTCTCGTAACATCAGACAGGTACCCTCAGTTCCCAGTGCTCACTGTCCTGCCTTTCAGGGACAGCCGGTGAAGAACTCTCTATTCAGAGCCACACTGTCTGACCCTTTTCCTGAATGCTTACTTTTTCTCTTTCCTGTTTTATTCACCTCTTAATCCTAGTTAAAAGCTATTCAAAGTTTTGATCTTTGTAAGCATTTTACCTAAGGCATGATTCCATCTCAAACCTTAATCCCAGTAATCTTGGAAACCAACCTGTCTGGCTGACCTAAAAACATCCCCTGTGCAACAAGATGACATGGACATTGCAGGTCAATATCCTTCTGAACACCTGATGCTTACTCAGGGAAGCCAATGGAGATCCTGGCCCAAAGCTTCCCAGCAGAAACCCACATGGTAACCCCACAGATAGTTAAAATTGCATTTTGAGATGTTGCATCAGGATGCAGTCTATCACTAACACTATCTTTCAAAATTCCCAGCCTTACACATCATGATGTGTCATGTCTGGTGAAAAGCAATACTTGATTTGACTGATGCGCTGTAACTGGGGTGAACTTATTACTCATGATGAGCCTATTAGTCATGTTGCATCTGCCTCAGTGTAGGGATGTTCCTGTGCAAGTACAAGAAGTAACTTCTGCATATAAAGTACAGTTCAGAAAAATCTTCATTTGACGATAGGCATCTTCAGTTTTGAAGTAGCTCATGGCTGATATGGGATATTTCAATGAATGCCCTATTTATTAAGATATTCCTAGTGCACTCACCAGAATAAACCTTAAAAAATCAAGTTATAAATCTTTTGTCAGAGACAGTTAGTATGAAATACATATAAACCCAGTAACGTGAAATTGCTGTCCTTGTGGTTTGAAATACTCCACTACAAGATGAAATGTCAGCCACAAGGGTATGGGCTGTGATTTCAGGATATTTTTACCAAGGGAAAATTAGGACAAATTTCATGGATCAAGCATTTTGCCACAGAGTGGCAAAAATGTGAAACAGCTGAAGGCTGAAATCCAGCTCAGGCTGGAAAAGCAGCTCCACTTCTGAAAATGCATTTCTGTGAATCTGGGTCCATCGTAAATGATTTTATTTATTTTAATAAACTTTATCCTAGACCCTTCCCAATTCGGACGTTATCAGGTTGCCAGGGGAATGTGTATTACCAGCCTATTGATCCATACTGGGCCCAAGATAAGACATTCCAATGTTTAATCAGCATCAGTTAAAAGAAGAGTCTTACTTTTTCATTTGAATTGTCTGAATTTGATTTCCAATTGGCAATTTTTAACAGGCTGGAAGCTGAACCCTTATCACAAACCATGGATCATGCTTTTTAGCGGGGAAGGGAAGCCAGGAGAGAGAGAGGAGGTGTTGTCTGGATGTGGTGGGGTGTTTTTTCAATTTTCACAAAAACTCCCAGAGCCTTGTCACTAAACAGTAAAGATTTATGCTCTTGTGTAGTGCAAGGGGCTGCTCAGCATTGCCATTTCACAAGAGCTAATGCAGCAGTGAGAAGCACCAGGTTTGTCTGAATAGCAGCACTCACACTGTACGTTCTCCATCCTTGTTAACTACCCCCAAAAGAAGATATGTGCCAGTTTCCCATGGTTAACACTGATGGGAGCTCAGCTTCTGTCTGCCTAGTGCATGGCAGGCTATTAATATTAGTTTTACCGGGAAACTCTGTGTGGTTTAGTATCAGGTTCTGCTGCTGGCTAATGGCAGGTTTTGAGCCAGCCTTGGTATCTATAAACCCTTGCAAAGAGGCAAAACTTCACCTGACTCTGTTGGTAGCTTTCAAAATCTTTGCAGAAGACAACACTGTTTGCAAACCTGAGAAATCTGAAAATCAAACTCATGTGAAATCACCTACCGACAACACCATGCTTTTGTTCATTTTAAGATTTATTCTCTCCAGGTGTACATCCATGCCTTAGTCATTTAGGGACTGATGTAAAGCCCATCCCAGCAATTAGAAAGATTCCTATTATCTTCCCTGGCTTTAGATCATGTCCTCAAAGTTTGATCTTGCTGCTGTTCAAGTTGGAAAAACTCTTGTTGATTTGAGTGGTTCTGGATTAAGACTGTCGATTGTCCCGGGGAGGGCAGCACTAATATGACGCAATGTGACCTTTTCTTTTCAAAACTTGATCTTTAGCTCTGCCGACTTGGCAATTCCAAGTCAGTGAGACAAGCTCATCCTCTCCTCCTTTTATGAGGCCATCTGGGAGGATGTTGCTCTCATAAGCACTACCTCTGTAACAGCTCCATCGTTTCGAGCTGAAAATTCTCGTGCCAAATATAAATGTGGGGAAACATCCCCCTCCAGCTTGTGATAAGTGGTTGAACCTGGCACAGCCAACAGGAGCGATAATCTGCCAGAAAAGCTTTAGAGTGTCTAAAGAGGAGAGAACTTGGATCCTTCTGATCTTGGAATGACATCCTCCCAGGGAGATGGGATGTGTTTTTCTCCCTGAACTGCTTGCTTATCTACTCCGGATCAGTGCCTGTATGTCAGTTGCTCCTCCAGCATTAACATGGTCTTCATGTATGCGTATTGCACCCAGCAGAGGCTCAGGATTTCTTCCATACTTTACAGCCAATGACCCTCTCTAGCTCCCTGCTTTGTTTAATGAAGAGAAATCATTCCACCTTTTGACTTAGCCCTAATTAGGACAGGTGATGGAAGTCCTACTTCCCTAACCTATCCTTACAGACTTTTTCCAGCTCACATAGCAGTTACAGTGGTGGAGATACGTGTAGTTTAACAGCTTTATTCATAGAGTGTTGATGACGCACTAGTTGAACTATTAGCAGGTATTTTTGCATTTCATTTTGTTTCTTATAGTAAAGTTTCCCACCTGGACTCCTGAGGCAGGATGTGTTAAGTCTGGCAGATTACTCAGACGCTATGCACTATTTCAGATAACAGCTCCTCCGTCTGACTTCACAGATCAGAAACTATGTGCTTTTCTGTGTCAGTTTTACATCTGAAAACTTTGACTCATTTCTGAGCCCTGCCAGTGAGATCACTAACCCTCAAACAAAGATGCTTTGTTGGCTGGCAATCAAGGTGCCATTTCTTATACTTTGTAGAGCTCTAGTTCTTGATTTGGGTCCCCATTCCACCACCATCAATGCAATAACTTATGGTCCTAAGTGTTTGCATTTTCCTCATAGGGCTGTAAGATGACTGGCACTTAGACCAACCTGTCATGAGTTTTTCAGTGTTTCTTGTAGTGACATATGTATATGTAACTGGGGTGAATTTAGTTTTCCATTCTCAAAGAATCAGAAGTTGGACTAGGTTTTTTAGAGGACTTTTTGGTAATTTGAGCAATTCTTTATCCTTTTGTAACGCTAGATTTTGAGTCTCTAATGGACTTTTTGGAATGTAATTTTTTGTAAGGGACCCGGGACTGGAACAGGTTGGAGATCGATGGCAAAACACGTGGACTGTTTCACAAAAGACAGGGTTATGATTTGATTTGTATTCAAGCCAGGTTTTAAATTTGTGAAGAATTGAAACTGGCATTGGTGGTTGTTCTGAATATGTAACAAGCAATTGCATGTGTGTATTCTCCCCATTAGAGAAGCATATAGCCAATTTGGATGTTCAGATGCTGCACATCAGTGTGACACTCACAGAGGATCCTGAAATTGCCATGTGACCTTCTAAAGATGAAAAATGATCATAAATAATAGCATTGCTTCCCCACTTTGTAAAAATATAAATGCAGCACAAACAATGTAAAATATCCCTCTTCCTTCCTCCCTTCTGAAAACAAAGCCAAAATTCACCAATTCAGGAAATTTCACATTTGACAGGATTATTGCATGAATGACAAACTGACAAGTTTTGTCCCTCCTTACTTGTTCCAGCCTCACATTTGCTTGCTAATTCATGCAAAGTTTTTCTAAGTGCTCCATCCTGGAGGATGTTGGCTCTTCTGTGAAAAACAGTTTCTCAACCAACTTATTTCCTCCCTCAGATTCAATGATCCGGCAAAAGAGTGAAATGCTGCTTGCTTCTGCTCAGGCCAGGGGCTCTGGAAGACTGAAAGCACAACCTCCCCAGCTGGTGTGGATGCTGGCTTCTTAACAGCATGCCAGCATCCCTCTCTTCTTCTGTCACCTCCTTTTATTTCATGTGATTGCACAAGATTTATTCCTGACACAAAGCAAAAGGGGGCCAAGCAATTAAATGTACTTAATTTAGGAGCTAATAACAAATTACTTGCAAGGCAGCACAACGCTTCCTGTTGCAGATGCTTCTCCCTGCAGCTTCTCAAAGGGCTGTAAGGTCACATTACATTTACTGCAGTGTCCTGAGGGTTCTGCATCCTCTCAGCGAGGCTAGCCATACCTGTATGGCCCATCAGCACATTCCTGGGTCGACTTGAGGAGAACCACTTGAAAATGGCTGTAGATAGTCAGTTCTCTTCAGGAATGTGCTAAACAAGCGCTCTCCCCTGCCCTCCGCAGCTGCCTGTCTGGAAATCCTGGTTTCCAGCCAGTGCAGTGGGGAACTGTAGCTCCCTTGACCTGATTTAGATCCTGCCTAACTGCCCAAATTTACAGATATGAACCAAGCAAAACATTGATGTGCCTTCACCACAAAGGCAGAAACTGACAGCCAGAATCAGGCCATCACAGACGTGTGAACCAATGTCTAATGGCTCACTCCTGCTGTGAGCAATCAGAAACCTTGGTGTCTCTTTTTTTTTTTAGAGATACCGTATCTCTTTCTTATCTTTTGGTCCCCCTTCCCAGCTCCCCCCCCCCCAAAGAAAACACAAACACATATCTGAGATGTAGTCCTGGAACCTGCCTGCCTAAGAAAGGTGGATTAATAATTATATACTCTGTGTGCTGGTCAACTCCTTTCTGCACACATTGTCTTTCCAAGCTTGTGGACTTTTCTTCTAGCACTCACCAGTGACCCTCCTCCATCCTGAGTTAAATTGTTCTTTCTCATAAGCCCCCCATGAGCTGTGGTCAGGGACATCTTCCCACTTATGCTGGAGGCTCCTCTGCTCAAGCACTGGGACTGTACATGTCACTTTAGACTAGCCAGAACATGGAAAAAGAAGAGAGATAGCAATGCTGTGGGGTGCAGATGGAGTAATCATGCCTTTAGTAATGGGACACAATTCTAGAGAAGGTTCATGGTCATTTATGTACATGAAAACTTTAGTTAAGAATTTCTGGCTGGATTCTTCTAAGAATATTTTCTGTAAGGGTCACTTCTAACTCAACCTTTTTTCCATGGATTTCACAGTTTCCGTAAAACACGTTGTGCCTCCCCCATGCTTTTAATGGAGCTATGCTCTACTGTATTATTGTACTGCATTTGATTTATTATTTTCTTCATACTCAGGCACTTCAGTTTGGGGAAAGGCTGCCAATACAGAGCTCCTGTTATTCAGTTAATGAGTAATACTTGCTTGAGAATAAAACCCAGACTGAAGTGCTCTTGACAAAAACCTGGATTTAAAGGAGGAGTTTTTCAGTTCTTGTTAAACAAGAGCATTTAGCATGCAGATTCTCAATACAGTTTTTTTCACATTCTCTGCATTGTCCAGCTCAAACCCCCTATCATTCGGATGCATCACTTGCCTTTTGCAAGATCCTGATGTGGTCTTTCACTCACCAGGTCTAATATTTTGCACACACGTAGAGAAGAGAAGGGATTGCATGGAAATATTTTGATAAGATACTGACATATTAAGAATCAGTGTTATATTTGCACCTTTCTCTCCATACTTCTAGTGAAATGTCCAGCTTTGGCCGATAGAAATTCCAGATTCCAGTGTGTTAATGGCAATATTTATTTAGTTATCAATGTCAGCCTTTGTTTTTCTAACCTTGTTGTGATCATCCCTAATGAAGTTGTTCAGAATGTTTTGTGCTATCAGACAAAGCTAGGAACGTAACAGCTTGATCAATACCTTTCAGTGATAATTTTACTCCAAACCTGTGTTTTGAACATGAACCTTCAAAATACTTTATTGGCCAAGACAAACAGTGTCTGTGCACAGTTATGTTTTTACAGTATTTTAATTCCAGTGAATCAGTACAGTAAATATTGATACACTGTTTTGCCTTCAGTATTTTTGGACTTCTGTCAAATTAATTAAATAGTAAATAGCAGAGTGGATATCCCAGCACACTGTCCTGTTAAATGCTAAGCAAGATTAGAATGCCTGATAAAAAGGTCTTTATGCTACTGCAAATAAAGGAAGGACACGGTGTTATACCAGCCTTTGTTGGCATTTCCCATGTGGTTTTCTGAAGTGAACATTTACTTTGTGTTCTTTAACAGATGAGAAAGCTTCACTGCTGTGAATGTGTGCAACATACTTTTATCTTTCCATTCTTGGTGTTTATTTTCTCCTTTTTCACTGTGATTCCTACAATTTACAGGTTTGGGGTTTTTTTTTCTCCTTCTTCTTCTTGCAGAACTGAAAAGACTCCCGTGGGTTGCTAACCTCCATCTGTGATGGTGTCTGCAGAGTTTGCAGCTGCTATTTATCTGCCTGCACGTGGCTCACTTTGCATTTCTCTAGGATAGTCTTCCAGTGTGCATAGAGGGAGCTGTACTATTATCCTTATTATTGTCCTTACCCTATTTAAACCTTTTATGTCAACAGGCAAAGAACATCAAGCAGAGATGATTTCTCTAGATACTGGCTATCTGTCCCTTGCAGTCCTCTTCTGCTGGCCAAGCCACAGGTATGAGTTTGCTTCAGGAGCCAAGTTAGGAAATATGTGTGCAGCAAACACTGCAGAGCTCTGACAAGCCAGGAAAGCTGCTGGTGCCACAACCATTTTGGTGATCAAGACAGCAAAACATATTGTCTGCAGCATTTTGCTTACTCAGCATTGGTGTTGACCAGCCAGCATAGCCTGCAGGCTGTCACAGTAGAAGTTCACGCTTTTCGACCTGTTTATTCTCTACATTCTCGACCCTGTAGGCATCTGCTTTAACAAAAGCATATGACCATGGAAGCAATTGAAATCCATCATATAATACATTTTGGTTTTCAAAGCTGATAACCTCCATTTCTCTTTCACATTTATCTGTGCAAGTCTTCTGTGCTTATCTTTTGTATTGATTGGCTTGAGCTCTATCTTTCTCTCTCTGACTTCACAAACTCTGAAGATTTAAACACTTTAACTGCCTTGTTTCTGCAAACTTGTTATTTCTCTGTATGTATAGCTTGAAGATTCAGCATGATTCAGCTTTTGGTACTACTTGCAGGCAAAACTGAATCCATATTGATACTGAAGAATGAATTGGCTTTTATTGACAGATACTTAAGCTGACATTCATCACATCACAACATTCCCAAGTAAATTTTGTTCATAAAAACAGATTGAAAACCCGACCCAGGTAGACTTCACAAGAAAGTTTGTTGTCACCAGGAACTGAAAACAAATCTCAAGGAATATGAAACAGACTTTTAAATAGATGGGAGTCTTTTGGAAATCTGTATCAGTAGAGGTTCGGAAAATTGCATCCCAGTATCCTGGATTATCCAATTTCAGTAGAGGTTAGGATACCTGGAAAGAAATCTGCTTTGCAGAAAGGTCATAATAACTTTTACATAGGTATATAACAGGGCATATACTCCAGTGGATCCAGGTCTTGCATAGCAGATCTGATTAAGAGATATAGTTTGCTTGTAAGCATTAAGTATGATCCCCAACAAAATCCTACAGGTCTTATGCCCCCACCCCCAGAATCCCTCCTGATTTAAAACAGAAGTCTGTGATCCAAACCTGAGTGATGTTTCCCCTTGCACACAGGAGCTTCTTCCCCATTGTTCAGAGTGAGCAAGGCAAATACTTTTGCAGAGCCTGTTTGAACATGCATGTTTTTACAGAAGGGAACATAAAGCAATTTGACATGGTCTTGTTATTTTCTTTTGGAACATTGGGTATGTCCGTACTCTTTGTTTCGTTTTTTCCCTTTCTTTTCCACATGAATTAATTCAGGAGAGAGGAAGAGAAGTCCTTCAAGAGAAGGAGGGACAGTTTGTGCTGGGGTGACCTTGAGAGCTCTGCCTCTGTCCTTGCCCTCACCAACTCCTGATAAACAGCAAGTGAAAAGGATTTACAAGATTACAGAAATCATTTCATTTTCTCTCATTTTGTCAGTGCAGATGAAGAGCAGGGCTGTATCTAATCTCAGTCCAGAATCAGCTGGAGCTGGACCGGTAGTGTATAAGGACAGCAAAGGCAGCAGACTCACAAATTTAACTGAGCTGTAACCTGTGCTGTGTGAGCTGGTAAGACAGAGCTTTTCAGTAGTTTATGCTTAAGGAAGATAGAGATACAAAGACATTTATTTTGACATTCAGTTTCTTTAAAATACTCCCTAGTCCTGTACCCGACGTTACATTTCCTAACATTTCTAATTCAAAGGTTGCTTTAAATGCTAACAGGGACAAATCCCTCCATTCTTCCACAGTCAAGGTACATGCGTGAGATTGTGTCAACATCTCACTGACAACCTTATTCAATAGGATTCGCCCACATGGTTCTGAAGTTTATTCCACAGACTTCTTTTAAATTTCTCCCTCTGCCTCTTACTTCTTTTTCGCTGTCTCTGAGTTCTTTCTGCAGCATTTGAAACATTCATATGAAAAGTTCAGTGATCCTAACTTTGTGCTTTGCAGGCAGCCAACTGCGCTGCTAAACTGCTGCCCAGGTATGCATCTGACCACATTTGGCAGCGCTTGCTGCAGAAAGGAACTATTAAGACTTGTTGAGGACCAGGACTGAATTGCCCTCTTACCTTAGACTGTGGTTCCTATGATTTGGGGTTAAGTGGAGGGGGATGTCAAGCATACCAGCTAGAAGTAAATTGTTAAGTTATACATTTTGTCTTTGAACAGGGTAACGAGCTGCTGCAGAGCATTCCAAGGAAAATACTAAGGGCACACTTAGTGTAATGTGTAGCTTCTATATACTTTCATTCACGCACAGAAACTCAATTAGTAAAATGCCTCCACAATGTAGCCAGCGTCTCCCAACAGCAAGGGCTTATCTGACACATTTCTGTATGGATATAGAATTGAAAGTCATGTACAATAAAGAGAAATGTGTAAAAGTTGCAATAATGATCATTACTTCTAAGGAAAGAGAAAGCCTCACTGTAGTTTGATAACTATCAAACTGCTGAAGCAATAACAAAACAGTGCTACATCTACACCAGTCAACTTTGTATTCACTGCTAAAGGACTAGGTTGAAAATTAATAAACAATTGCCCCTATGAAGTTTTATCACAAGGTTGTTAATATGGGGGCTCTGAAACAGCATTCCATCCTTTACCTCGTAGACACATGGATTTAAATCTAGGATAAACATGCACTGGAAATGAACACTGTGAGTTGTCCACTTGCTGTCTGAAAACCCCAAAACCACAATCTATGCAGCTGATGGTCTTTACATGGCCTGGGTGCTATTAATCTAAATTCTGGTAAGATGGAAGAATAAAAAATGAGCGGCCATGTAGCCAGCTAGGAAAAAACATGGACTGTGCTGCATGAGGGGGGAAATGTCCATTTTCTCTGCCTGCTGCAGGCTCATGCATTAGTCAGATCCAGCAAGTTTTACGACACAGGGCATAATGTTTCATCTGGTAGTGAGACAAAGGTGATGTGGGAGATTTGGGGTCCTTTGCTGCTCTACAGCAATCTTGGATGACTTACTTTGAAACAAAAGAGCTGAGACTAAGAATGGAGGCTCTCAGGAGTCCGACATTCTCAGTCTCTTTTAAGTCATTAGACTGTAGGAGCTGTAGTGCTCTTGCATTTCAAATAATACTAGTACATTAACTTGCAAACAAAGCTTTCTCATGATAAGGTTAAACTAACTTTCTCTCAGAAGCTTTTAAGTTTCACCTTGTCTGAAAAACATTGCATACAGGCCTGAGAGATTTTGGTGAAAGCTGCAATGTTTTCTTTCTTTTACAACTTGGTTGTACTTAGAAGAGATATTTCTTAAGGAAGAAAAGCTAACAGGTGTCAAAGTTTCAAGCTAGAAAAATACAAGTTGAAGGAAGGGCATGTGGGCCTTCACATGAATGAGTTTGTCCTTCCTGTAATATCTAACACCCACATTGTTTGGTATATAAATTAATAAATACAATCCACCTCTTTCTCCAAAAGATCTCCAATTACTATAATATCTCTTCAAAGCCATAGTGAATGTTAATGCTCCTCAGAGCTGTCGGAAGCATTCTCCTTACATGACTGAGTAAGATTTCTGTTGCCTGCTCTAGTTCCTTTCTGGCTTTTAAGCAGCAGGTAGGAGCCAAATATTCAGCAGATCACTCCATCTGATATTCATAGGATGTTATGGGGGAATGGAATATTGAAAATGGGATATCATGCAGTCGAGGCCAGTGATATGATGTCAAATGAGTGTCAGTTGTTTCTGGAGGTGTTAGGAGCTTATATTAGGTCTGATTTTACTTGAATTTGCAGTGTTTTAGAATAGCATTATTTTATTGCAACAGAACTAGAGGCCTTTCAGGCTTACAAATGGCAATGACCCTAATGAAGCTGTTGGCCATTGCGAAGTCACCAAAATCCAGATCCAATATGAAATTATCCCAAGAACCAAAGAATCAGAGCTGGCATATTGGGTATTTTCCCTTTCTTTCTGCCTTCCCCTACCAGCAATGGGTTGGGAGGGGAAAATCCCTTGGTTGTGAGCTTTATCATGCAGGTAAAGAAAAAAGGACTGTAGTGAATAGTAAAGTCTAGTGCCATTGCTTTACTTCAAACAATTCTCATTTCTCTTCTTGTTGCTGGATCCTGCATTGAACTGCCTTCATCAGGCCGATATTGAATATAAATCTGGAGCAGACCTGGTCCCTAAGGAGTCCAGTGGGAACTTTGCTTCCTTTCCAACAGCTTCTCACCCCTAATGCGAAATTTGGGGAGT
The DNA here is from genome assembly GCA_009867235.2 of Psittacus erithacus. Lineage (NCBI taxonomy): Eukaryota > Metazoa > Chordata > Aves > Psittaciformes > Psittacidae > Psittacus > Psittacus erithacus. Next base: position 211,332 of record WYDI02024752.1, on the reverse strand, counting down.
ATTGATTTTCATGCTTCCTCCCTTCAATAACCACAATTTTTTTCACTAACTGTCAGCAAAATCACATAGCACTCATTTCTGAACTCAATTTCAGACATCTTGCCTTAAGATCCAAGGATTACATCAGCAATTAGAGCTTTAGAGACCTTTTGTCTTAAGTGATTATTACTGCAGAGTTTATTCTAAAACTTTATCTAGACTTACCCAGCCCATATACATCTGGACTACATTCCAGGAATTCCATTCCTTCTTCATTGTTTCACTTGTGTTTTATGTAACTATTCGAATCCAGAGATGCACTCACTTTTGCATTGTAGACATGGTTTTAACTGGCACTGCAAACATTTCCCTGCACTTATCTTTAAAAAAATATATGTAAGAGATAATCTAATCTTAAATTTAAAGTTTAACACAAATACAGGGAGAGATGACAACTTGTGAAACTATTTCTCTCTAAGACATGCTAACACGGGTGATAGGACAGAGTACACATTATTTCTCAAATGGGGAAAAATGAATATTTAAGACCTACTTAGAAAGTTCTGCATTGCTGTTGACAGCAGTATTGTGTCTGAGGATGATCAAATAGAGCTCATTGAATAATTCATTAAGTGCATTTTGCAAAACTATTCAAAATGTTTGTTTAAATTATTTATCCAGTTCCATGTGGTAAAACTCAGAGGAATGAACCCTCCCTAAAATGCTGCAAATGTTTTACCCTATTTCCAAAACAGAACAACCTTCCTATAACAATTATAATAGCCTGATGCTATTTATCTTGCCTTTTGTGCAATACCTGGTATTGAAATGAAACATGGTATAGCACAACCATTTATCATGCATGTCTCTGAAATGGACACTTGGCCCTATGCAGGGATGTAAATGAGCTGTGGAAAGGTCTGGGTTAGCACATCCAGTCCTCTAGGGGTGTATGTGAGTGAGTGAGCTTCAGACAGTATTTGCATTATATCGGTAGTGCTTTCCATCAGGCAGTGACTGATGAGGGCAATGGCCACAGAGGTCTGGTTTTTGCTTCCAATTTTGCCCATGACTTTGGCCAGACCTCTAGACCTATGTGCTCAAAACCATGGAGTAACCTGGAGCACCACACATGGTCTCCAGAGGCCTGATACCAAGATGTAAAAAAACCCAATATGGACAGATGAGTCCTCATCAGGGGCACCAAAAAATGAGGTTCAGATTTCAGAGGTCCCCTCTTGTCACCCCCTGGTTTCTCTGATTTTCTGGTGATGTCTGGTGACTAACCAGTGAGCTAACGCCCTGAATGAAAGAAAAGGGCGTGCCTATTATCTGCACATAGCCTTCAGCAGCAGAATAGAAATGCAAAAGGCACCTAAAACAATTCCTCCAACACTTGAGTATCAATATGACTTGAACTAAAAAATTATGAAACTACAGAGAAGTGCATTTGGCTTGTGAACGTGATGCTCTGTTTACCCCCTTCTGACAGATCCCATCTCAGCCTAGCAGAAGTTTTCATTTGCCATCACTGAGAAAAAATAACTCCCAGAGAACTGAGTCAAACTGATTGCAAAGTGGATATTAACAGGGACAAGCTGCTTATTTAAATTCTTTTAAAATGCCACTGAATGTTCTTGCAAGTGAAAGAGAGGGCTATAAATATTTGCTGCAGAAAGAAACCAAAATAAAAATTAAATGCCTGAAATGCAGCAAGCTCTTCAATTACATAATGAGCATCCTCTTTGCAGTGAGTAATTCTGAAGGGTGATTTTTCCCTCTTATTCCCCTTTTTCCAGTTCCAGAACAACCCTGTAATTGTATTATATTCTCTTTCCTTCTGTGTTTCCTTCTCTTTTCTGTCTTGTGTTATATTTTCCTATATATCTATCAGAATGTATGTCTCATTAAATCAAGAAAGCTCTGTAAACTGCATGAGTTTGAATAAGAGCTTTCCAGAGGTATTTAGTCCAATAGGAGTGGTGGGAACATTACAACTAAGGATTAGTCAGTGTGCTGCCATCTATAAACAGCCTGATTTAACTTTTTCCTTTGAGTTTTAGTTTTTATATTTATCTTCATGACAAGTTAATCAGCATGAGCTTCACTCAGAAAGGGTTGCAAGTCTATCTTTCCCGTAGGGTAAGATGAGCATCAGATTGTGCAGCCAAAAATACTCATGTTTTATTCAATTTTTATGCAGCTAAATGGTTTGCAAAAGAAATGTAGAAAAGGTCACATCTTTGGAACTTGACTATTCAAGGTCAGACATAGCAGCTTGTAAACCTCTAAATCTGCAATTTTTCTGACCACTTTTCCTGCTAGTTTGGCCTATAAATTTCTCCCTGCTTAACTACTTTTGGATAACTGTCAAAGGACTCAAAAACTCAGTACTGACTGGATCAAATGCTGATGGTATGTACACAAACAGGCAGTAGGAAATATTCTTCCAAGTGAAGATTGCAATTGATTCTTTGCACCAGCAGACCAGGCTCTTCAGCTTCTTCAACAGGGCTGAAAGGCAGCACAGGGCAATGGTTTTCCCTGTCTGGTGAGCAGGTCTCACATACCTCCCATCATAAAAGGGAAATTACCTATACAGCAGATTATTTCACCCCTCTGTGAAAATCTGCTGCGTTTAGGGCTCATTCAGGGCAATTTGGAAGTGCTTCATACCCAGGTATCCCCTCTGTAAACGCATGGGTCAGTTTTGCTCTGTGGGATTAAATAGGGAAGAATTTGATTCTTTAAACTAAAATTCCCAGGCTGTAGCCACACCACCGAGTAGCTCTCTATTCCCACTGTCCTCCCACTCGCTTCAACAGTATAGTGGAATAATTTATAAGTACTACACTGCTATGAAAAAATCTCTGTAATGCCTTTAGAAGAGCAATAGCATAATTTTTACTTTAAATTCTTTAAAGATCAATTAATGTCTGACTTGCCCTTCAAAGCTATGCGAACTGGATCTATAGTATTTTGCTACAGGATATTTTCCCATGCTTATTTGGTTCTTGTCTTATTTACATAGAAGCACAGAAAACAGGCTGGAAGGGACCTCAAGAGGTCATCTAGTTCATCGCTCTGCCCCAGGAGAGGATTACTCGTGTTCTGTGCTCTGTTAGCACTTTAAAAACCTCCAATAAATGGAACTTCACAGCTTCCCTAGGCAAGCTCTTCCACTGCCAGTTATCCTTACCACTGAAAGTTTTCCTAATGCCCTGTCTGCAATTCATAAACATTTCTTATTTTCCTATCTGTAATGGAAAAGGACAAGAATTTGTGTCTTCCCTCCTTATAGGTCTCACCTACTTGAAGACTTTCTGCCTCCTTCTCTAGACTAAACAATCTTCGAGCTTTGGTGGTCCTTGTTTTCAAGACCTTTGGCCATCCCTGCTGTCCTCTGGACTTTTGCCAATGGCTCACATCTTTCTTAAACTGTAGTACTAAAATAGGACAAAATCTCACAGCTGAGGTCTTCCCAGCATGATGTGGATGGAACTGATTTTGTGTGTGTGCATGTTAGAGACAAGACTCCTGGGTCTTGTATTTGTTGTAATAACATGGGCATTCCTGCCCAATGCTTAACTTGTGATCTCATGTAAGCCCCAGGTCCTTGCATGCAGAACTCATATGTCAGTGGTCAATCACATCCTGTATTTGTGCAATCAATTATTTGTATTTAATTACAGAAAATTCTATGTGTTCTTATTGACTTTTACCCTTTCTTGGTCATTTCCCCAATCTGTAAGATGTTCATGAATTTCCAGCATGTTGCAGACCTTCTAGCAGGATGCCATCTCCAAACTAATAAGCATATTATCTAGTCAATAGTGCTAGTTATTATTTAAAGTACCAGACCAGTAACAGGCTTTTAGAGTATGCTAACCCTTACACTTCTCTTCTGAGAGTAATCTGAATATAGGTCTTCTTGAGAACATTTTTTCACACTTTGTGTTCCCATCTTGCATAAGTTTATTTTCAATCTGTTTCTCAAACTTGCTGATAAGAATACCACAAGGCACTGTCAAAATTTCATTAATTCAAGGTATATCTCCAAACAGTCTGGAAGATTTAAATCTCTTATTTCCAATGTTTCTGTATTATACATGATCATTCTTGGCTACAGAATTGGTCTTCTGAGCTCAGACCAAAAGCCCTGTCCCCAGGGTGATGATTCTGCCAAGCTGCATAAAAATGCACTTAGCTATAATTCTGCTGCAATATTAACATTTTAAATCTACACATTTAACAGAACTGTCATTAATCTGTCCTTCCTGAAGATACGTAATTTGCTTCATTAAGGATATCATTGAAATACTGAAATAAGCCCTTCCTTCCCTCCCTTCTAAATACAGTCAAATGTAAGGGGTCAATTCATGGTTGTCCGGAAGGGCTGAAAACTCTCCTTGGCATGACAACCTATGTATTGCAGGGTCCAGAGGGACATGGACATGTGAGTTTTGGGGGAAGCTGTGCTGATCCATAGCAACTCAAAAATATAAAGGTGAAAGCCATCTCACAGCCAGCCTCCTAGCCGAAGAGATTAATTACACTCAGTGAGACTTATTTGATTGATTACTTGGTCTCATGAGTAATAACGGGTTTCCTGAAGACTAAAGAGAGTAATACAGAAAAGTCAGAAAGAAATATGGGGGCATATTAAAAGGTAACTATGAAAGGGAGAAAAATATATATGAAACCACAAGGCATGTAATTAACTTAGCATGGGACTAGATTTGTTTGTTTAATTATTCAATGCAGCTTCATAAAGCTCTGAAGGAAGTTCATAAGTGCCTTAAAAAACTCCCAGAATTCACTGTAACAAAAGGTCATTAAATTTGTGAATGAAAATCATGGTCTTCTTAAGCTCAATGACTCCTCTTGGTTCATTCATACTGGGATCTCTCCTTACTCTAAATGTGGAGTCCTTGACACTTTGGGAGTATTCATGTGGCTTAATTTAGGACTTTTAGTTTAGATATCCTGAATTGCTCTCTAGAGGTTGCATTGACACTGTAGGGAGCTTGGCCTTCAGATAGACCTAAAGTTAGAATGTGTCAATGCTCTCTTCTGTGTGTACAAATCCTGAAAGGAAAATATTCTGCAACCTACCAATGCCTCTGCGAGATTGTGAATTCTACAGAGAGGTGACACTGTAAACAGGAAATCAGGGAGGCAACTCATATTTCCATCGATATGGTAAATGCCAAGTGCCTTGTAAAAAGTGTTATACATAACTTTCTACTTCTGGGGAAAATAAAATTCATGGAAAAGAAGTATAGTATGACAAGGCAAAGACTCTAAATAGAGGTTGCATACTGTATACAATTCTGCCAGTTGTGTTTTCCCTGAGGGAGTATTTTACTTTCTCTGTAGTATTTATCTCCTTGTAGTAGCAGAAAGCCTTACATATGGGGGATGTTGTGAGCCCTCGGAGTGCTACTGGTTGGGAAGTCCTATAGTGAAACCAGCCTACCTGTCAAATGTGGCACTAAATATCCCATCACTTCCCTGGAAACTGAGCAAAATTAGTGACCTTGCTTAGGATGAAAGCAGAAAGGAACACAATCTTACTGAGAAGATCTTAAGCAAAAAGAAACAAGACTGAGGGAGGGAGGAGGTGATGGGAAGGCTCTGTGCAGAATGCAAGTACCCTTAAGGATCCTGCCCAAGGAATGATAAGGAGCAATAAAGAAACCCAGGGCTTGCAGGTGCACTGGAGAGTTCGGATGTTTTGTTAGATCTGCATATTTCTTTTAGTGTCTGGCTCGCAGCAGAATTGTGTTACAAAGTCCAGGTGTTCTGTGTTTCAGCTGTTCCCTACATCTGGAGAGGTGAGCTTTGAACCAGGGAGTCTGCAGCACCCCAGACCTGCAAAAGCACAGTAACCGGCAAGGGAGAAGGATTGGGCTGTCACCAGGCTTGGTTTGGCACCTCTGCTTTAAGACTCAACTTCTGCAAAGGAAAATGGAGCCTGTGGTAGAGCTAACACCAGAGATCAAATGGAATCTCTGTAGAGTCACCAGGTTGCTGATCTCAACACGGAAGCCATCAGATTCAGCCTGCCATTAGAAAGTGAGTCTAGCCCTGAAATCGTGCGTAGATTTAGAACAATGAGCAGTGGATCCTATCCCGCTAATCTCTGTGCAAGCACAGTGTGCTAAGCCCTTCACAAATTCCCTCTTAGTTGCAGGAAAAAAAAAAACAAAACAAAAGGCATATTCCCTGTTACTCTGAGGAGAATGGATATGCTTGTATGCACACACGCAGGAGATGTGAAGGTCCGAAGGACACAACATCAATGCTGCCCAAATGAGCATCAGCACAGCAAGAGATCCGTCATGCTGCCAGCTGTGCTGAAACCTGCTGTCGGGGACCGTTCATCCAGAGTAATGCCTTGGCAGCGGGATGACTGTTTTGTCAACACTTCTCCTTGCTGACACTGAGGTTACTTAAATCTGGCCTTGCCCCATTTTTCATATTAATATTAACCTCTCTTTCCGTTCCTCTTTCCCTCCTGCCTACGCCTGCGGTTAACATGTCCAGGTTCTCTTGCTGGAAAGCTCTGTCTGGGTCACTGCTAGCTGACCAAAGCAGCATCCTGATGATGGCCATGAATACATGATGGGCAGAAGGAAGGCTTTGTTTTTCTCTCTTGCATGAAAAATCCCTTTTGTACCCTTCAAATTGAAGGAGATTCCTGAGTCTCCCTTCAGATTGAAGTTGTGGTGAATTTTGTCCTCTGTCTAGAAGTGGAGGATCAAGCCCTTTGAGACACATGGGGTTTGTATGATGTAGTTTGCGGATAACAAAAAAAAAAAAGAAAAAGAAAAAGAAAAAAAAGGAGAAAGAGAAAACGAATGGCAGACCTAACGCATGCACTTCCAAAATTACTATTTTTCAGCTGGGAAAGGAGGAGACAGGATGTGGTAGAAAAACATTTACAGGAGTTTGGCATGTAAAAACCTGAATGATGGATTAACAGCTTATGCCAGATTTTACCTGCCTTTAAGCAGGTAACATTTCTTAAAGCTCAACAAGCTCTTGCTTGCCTAGAGCTATACTTTTCCCCTCCAGATGAGTGAAGCCAAAGAACCTTGTGCAGCTTTCATTAGCTCTAACTTTCTCACAAATGTTTTCTTCTGCAAGTTTAATTTCACTTGTGGAAGCAGTGGCACTTGGGACGGACACATATAAATGAGGAACCTTTTTCCCTGCAGGTTTGGTTCTGAGTTTTAATGATGAGGGTGACCTGAGCTCTCTGGGACATGCAGACGGTGGAGACGCATGCACTCAGTCACAAGGCTAAGGGCAGGAGCTGGAATGCAGAGGATAAAGCAGAATGTAAATCCATTCAGTGCAGTAATTTAAGGTGTGGGAGGTCTCCTCTTATGCACAGAAAGGTCCTGTCAGTAAATGAAGCAGGAATCTTTAGCCTGCAAAACAGAGCTGTCTTTTGAATCTCTGGTTTCCCCTCTTCATTGTGCACCTAAAAAAGGAAACATAAAGCAGCACTTTTTCCCCTCCCTGCTTTTGCAAAATGTCTACAAAATAGATAGGGGTTGCAAATGGCTACTGTAAGTGTTGGTAACAGTGCAGCCTTTCCCACTGCATTGGAAGTAAATGGTTCCCTTTCTGCCTTTTTTGGCATGTCTCATGGTATCTCTCATAGGAATGGAAGTTTATCCTCCATGTCTTGCCTAATTTTTCCCTACATTACTTCAGTTTTCCCACGGTAAGATTAAGCTATTCTATATACCATCAGTCCCATAATAGTCAGTGAACTTTATGTGAACTCTAACATCTAGACACAAGTCATTACATTATCCTAATAAGTTCATTGGATAGCTGAGTATTTTCATATTAATCTCCCTACTAAATGCCTATATACACTGCACAGACTTTTGTACAAATGTCTCTCTCCTTGGAGCGCAGGGTGTCTGAAAAGGCCAACTCACTTTGAATGTGACACAATGTGATTTAGTAATATACCCCTGGAACAAAGTGGAATTTGTCATCTGAACCAAAAATCAAAATGTGAGTAACTCCAGCCTTGCAAGCCTGGAAAATGGGACCTGGATGAGGAAGGAGGTGGGTCTGGCCTCTGACGGGGTGAGCGAGTGCAAGCAGCAGGGCTTACACCATGGTTTTAAGGATGTTCCTCTTCCCTCCCATTCTGCAAACCATTTTTCTGTGTCATCCTTACCTCTTTATTCTATAAGAAGTTGGTGTCCTCTGTTGCCTGACAATGACATTTAATAGATCTTTCAATTCAACAAAAAACCTGAATACAGGACAGTCTTCTTTTTTATTGCTTTAGGACATTTCTTCTGGGGATGTGATAGCCATATGCTACTGAGACTTTGCACTAACACAGCTCTGCACAAAAAGGATGCTTTATGAACTGGCTTATTTGAGAAATTAATAATTTATATCAGCATTTCCCTTTAGTAAACAGGACAGTTTCTCACCCCCCATCACCATCACTCGTGCCTTCTCTTCCCTCCCTCCAGTTCAAATGTAGTAAGATAATGGGTGGAAAAACATAGGATTGAGTACTGGTTCTCCTGTGTCGCCTTCCTGGCCTTATTGCAGAAAGGATGGTTTGAGTCCTGACCTTGTGTATCATCTTGACCCAGGGTAAATATTTGCACAAGAGGTGAATGAGTTGGTCTGGAGAGGTAGCAGCGCTGTTTGGCCCAGGCTGCTCGCTTAATGTGAGGAACTCCGGCAGCAAGTGATGGGCAGCCACACATCAAACCCTACCTGTTAATGGGCAGGTTTGAAATTTTGGTCCTCATTTCTGCCGTCAGAAACCTTTCTATGGTCTCCAGTACTTTTCACCCAGCTGCCTCAATAAGACAGTCTCCACAAATGTGAAAGGTTACATTTTAGCCAGCTAAGGAGTAGTGTTACTTTATAAATATTTTGGAAAAGCCCAAAACTTAGATAAAGGTCCAGAAAGCCATTTGGGCCTGATCCAAGACCCGTTTAAGCCAATGGGTTGGTTTTTTTTGTATTGCTTTCAATAGGCTTCAGATCTGGTTGTCTGTAACAGCTACTACAAACCAGCTCTTGAATGAAAGTTGGATGAAGAACTTCCTGCCTGTCTCTGTTTGGTGGAGCAGCAAAGGAGGAGGGGGAGCACTGCTTTTAAAGAGATAACTATATTAAACCCCATTTGGCTTCAGATTAAAGACGGCACAAGCCTATCATTTTAAGTATGTGCAGGACTTAGCAATTGCACTGAAACATTGGCAGGAGCTGAACTCACACAAAATAGCACTAAAGAGCTGTTTAAAAAGATAGAGTGCAGAGAGGTAAAAAAGGTGAGGCAGTACAGTTCCTGGAAACATGGGAATTCTTTCTGGATTTAAAGAATATATCTGCGGACAATTTACTTAAAGGAGACCATTTATGCTCATTCTTGAATGGAATAAAAAATTTTAACTCCTCTCGTTCTCACAGGATATGGGTTTGTGATGGTTTGTAGCAGCAAGCAAGACTATCTGGCACTTGGTTTGTATGTATTTCTTGCCCCATGATTCCTCATGTGAGGTTCTTGATCTACCCTCATAGTAACCCATTTTATATAGTCTAGAATGAAGAAATAATCCTGTATTTTCTATTGGAGGCAACAGTGGAATTGGTCAAGGCAGAGTATACCCTCTCCACTATCTACTGGAAGGAAGGTCTAATTTCCCTACGCTGACACTGCAACAGTGTCAGCAGCCCATACATAACCATCCTCTAAAAATTCCTGAGAAGTTTGGATTTCATTACAGCTTCGCCTGGGCTTGGTGGAAGTTCAAATCTTTTGAATGAATACTGGTCCAGTTTGAAAAAACCCACTACTTCCCTACTTGTAGACTCTCACCAGAAAGCCCCTTTGCATCACAGGCTGGACCTTATCATGCGCAGATCCTTCGCCCTTTTATTCTAGTGGAAATGTTATTTTTTTGGCAGTTTCTGCTTCAGTTACTGGCTCAAGCCAATCAGAGCTGTAGAGGTCTGGTTTATGCCCATAGGGAGTCATGGGATAGGAGTATTCCTCTGGAGAAAAGTCTTTCTGCACAGTCATGTAAATAAACATGAGAAGTAGGGCAGATATCAGTTTAAAAAATATGCCACTTTCTTACAGGTCCAGGTTGTGCACATCACAGCAGTGCAACCAAGCTTTTGTTATACTGGATCAAGAAGGTACAAGAATGTCTCTGAATTCAAGTTAATCTTAGAAAGTCTGAATGCCATGATCTTGAACATCCCCTCAGATCTGGCTCTTCCATCATTTTTTCTACTCCATCTTCAGGCAGCCATGCTTGGACAAGTGTCTCAGTGCCATGCCCCACCACTGCCCTATCTTGCCTACTGGGCAAGGGTTAAATTGCACAAGGGTGCATTGTTTCTCCTTTCCTGTAACGGGGTCCAGGAGGAAGGTGAGGAAGTGACTAACATGGCTGATGCACTCCAGCTAAAAGCTGAAGAGCAAAGTAAGCCAAGAATTGCCATTTTGGGTAGTTCCAGTGCTCACAGGCCATATAGAGCCGTATCCTGCTTCTGATGGTGGGAAGAGGTGGTTGCTCAAGAGGGACTAGAAGCAGCATGGCTTTATGGAGATGCATCCCTGTGAGTATTTTCCTGTTTGCAGCAGCAATTGGGATTTCCTGTGCTGGAGGGTGCCGAGGCTCTTGTTCAGGTCTCTGTAAGCACAGGGCTAGCAAACCCCATGAGGAAATCTGGATGGGTGCATTGTTCTATGTGGGCTGGAACAGGAAGGCCAATAACTTTCCTGGAATTAAAATATAAATGAACACATTGCTTATAAAAATTACTTCCGAGATAAGTCATTTGTATAGTGTAGAGAAGTTTATGACATATAAGGCAATCTGTACTGAGGCAGCTGTAAGAAATGCAATTAGCTAATTGGCAATGTTTTTCCTAATTGTACTTTAGTAGGAAAGCCATACCAGTTAGAAAGGACGTGGTGCTTGGCTAAGAACAAACTGGATCATCCCAAAGAGAGTTATTTAGAGTAGGAAGTGGGAGTTCCCCTGTCTCCAATGTCATTATATGTTTAGAGCGAAGCCTATTACAAATCATTGCAGAGCAAAGCTTCTTTGCCACCGGGGGAAGGAACCAGTGTCTGGGCATGGGGGAGAAGTGTGTTATCAGCCTTCAAAGGGAACAAGCAAGGAGAAGCCAAGGAGAAAACATTGAGAACTCTGAAAGAAAAAGTTGCTTTTAATCCAGATTTAACCTAGATTTCCTCCTATCTGAAAATATTCTCGCTTTTAACAAGTGTGCTATTGCCAGTGCCTGTCTACCCCACAGACTCTGTAGCTCAGACTAAATACCTAAATCGAGAAGTGGTATTGAAGTGTTCCTTGCTATAATTCACTGGGGAGGTTTCTGTGCGGTAAGCATCAAAAGGAAACATTCAAAGGAACCAACAGGAAGATAGCTGATCTCTAGGCCATTTTATTGCTTGTAAAACTTTATTGGAGGTAGAAAGAGCAGGAATAGATAGTGTTTTCACTGTGAAATCATAGAGCATTATCTTAGTGTCAAACCAAAAATGAGTTCACTTCTTCAAAGATTAACACTTGGTACCAGCTGGAGCAGTATCTAGCACCTCAAGAAGATACTATTACTTTTATTCTTCAGTTAACAAATTCCCTTTTAAACAGTGTCTTCAGGAATTTACAGACCACCTATGTCTGGAATGCTTGCACAGAAGTTATAAATAAAATTATTTGCTAAAAATGTTTCCTAGTACAAACAGACTGGGTTTACCAATGTAAACATACTATATGTAATCACACATATTCTAAATTGGTTACTGTGGTTCCTTTAACATTTGCTTGCATGATAACATGATGTGAGCACATTACATATTTCCAACATTTTCTTAGTGAGGAGTGGCAGTTAAAGACTGGAACACTAATGAAAGAAAGAGTTTTAATCTTCCTCTCACTCATCTGTCCACATACTCATTTAAGTGCCTTACATTCAGTAACAGATTTCAGCCAGCCAAGAATACCATGAGATGGGGAAGTTATTTAATAGATGGGGAGAAGCCAAACTGGGCAGACAGAACTGTCAAGGGTGCATGTTGCTCAGTTAGGAGGGGAACTCAAGTTCCTATAGCCTTACAGAACATGTCTGTTGTAGCTCTGGAAGAACTGATCACATCAGAGTTACTTACTGCTGCTGCTAGCTAAAACAAGGCAAAGATGCTTTGTCAGAGGAATCCACATCTGATTTGATATGACCCATGTGATTTTTCAAAGTCCAGAGCTGAAAATGGAGAGCTAAGGAAAAGCAGGCTGGTGAATATGGATTTTTATTTCTTTTTTTTGTTTCACAAAGAATGCCACACCTGATTTCCTTAATTTGCTGCAGCTAGTTACATTGCATACCAAATTAATTTTCATGGTTCTGTGAGGAACTGTTCTTTCTTTTTAAATAGGAAAAAAATACAATGATTCAATGAGTTTCCTCTGGAAACTTGTCATGTTGAAGTTGCTGGAGAGATAGCAGTAGCTATACAAGGTCATGGTTTTTCTTTTTTCAATTTTCCTCTTATTTCTGCCTTGCTGAACCCTGTATCTCCAGCCTTGCAGAGACTTTAAGAAGCAGCACTGATTTTACCTACAGGAAGCAACGCTGAATAAAGATAGGACATCTTTTATAGCCATTATCAATTAGAAAAGCTTAAAAATAAACACTACCCTATGGTAACGTTCTCAAGCTTTGCACTGACTCTGTGGTCCACAAGGTGTGTAGTCATATCCTACCCTTTGCATGGTTTCCATCCCATGTCCCCACACTTATAACTCAGCCACCATACTATGCATATGCTGAATGGACTCAGTGAGGTGTCTGCCTTGGAGTGCATTACTTCCCTAAATGGGAATATTTTTAGTCAGTATTTTTTCTCTTTTTCCTCCTCACTAAACAATGATCTTTAAAAATATACCCCTAATTCTATTTGCCTTGTGCGTACAATAAAACAGCCAAAGATTTATTTCTTTCTCTATCCAGAGAGAAAGCAATGGATACTGGAGGCAGTACAGCTTTTCTAGTTTTCACTAGCTGAAGATCTGGCTTGATGCAATCACATTGTACATGCCAATAAAACTGAAAGGTAACCAGCTGTTGTATTCCAACCCCTGCATGTTTGGGAGGAATTTTGCAATATGTGATTTGCAAAAATTACTTTTATATGTATTTATATATATAGCAATGAATATTTTCTGAACTGTAACTCTTCCTCTAATTTTGATTTTCTAGGCAAGCCTAGCCAAGTCATTGGAAAGAACACAACATCAGAAGAAAGTTATTGCAACAAAGCCAGAATCAGTGTCAATAAAATAATGCCAATGTAATCTGTTAGGCATAGGAATGCATAAGAATTTCCTCTTAAATCTTGAAAAAAATGTATTTATAAGAAACTGGAGGACTCAAAATTAGTTGTAAACATTTTTATAGAGACTTTTTGGGTGATAGTTAAAACACTATCAGTTGAAGAAATCTGAGTCAGTTCCTTATATGAATAAATTCATTCAGCATACACAGCATGCCTTACTGCAAAGACAAATGATCCTTAATACATTACATGTTAGTTTTCATTTGGAAAGAGACAAAAGATTTTGATGGCAAAGCATATATATTGTAGTAATGCACACAGCCCCACTGCACATACTCTAAAGGGTAACAGTTTCTCTGATTTATGCAGCAAGTTCACTGATCTGAGCTCTGTAGGGACAAGAAAACAAACAAAATGTGCTGTGTTTCAGAAATAACATAGATCTCTTAGACCATCATAGAAAAGCAGCTGCTAACTTCACATAGCAAAAACTGTGTGAGATGTCCTCGTGGAACAGCCTCATCTTTGGAGCCAAGTCTGGCCTTGGATAGCCATGATCCACACAGCAGAAGAACTATAATGGGCCAAAAGTACTATCTTGCCCACTGTTGTGTCCTGCACACGCACATGTAATAAGGGTAAAGCAGGTTATTGCCTTTCCTCAGTTCTGCTTCAGGTTTTGGCTGAGCTATAGCTTTGGGACCACTGAACTGCAGGCAGCATGCAAACCTTTGTGTTTAACAGCCACCAGTGGACAGATCCTCTGTTAGCTTACTGAATTATTTTAGGATCTACAGCCTTTCATTGCTTTGTGTGGTGCTAGGGACTTGTTTCTGTATTTGATTATTACTGCAGAGAAGCTACGTATATACCAAAATTTTTCTCTGATCCAAGGGAAACAGCCCCTGAGCTGTAATTTGTCTCTTCATGATTTAAACAGGACACAAGTGGCTCTGAAATAAAACACGGCAAAGACTTCCTTGGACAGCATTTTCGAGACACCTCCAACTGTGAACATCCAATGACTTATGTTTGAAGAGATTAAAATGTGTGTGCCCAGAAGAGGTAAGCCCTGACATTGCTTTGGATAGGCTTTTGGGCAGGGTGGTCAAATTGCTGAGCTTTGCGTCCAAAAGCCAGGACGCACACCTGAAGCCTGGGGTGAAAGGCAACTCCATGAGTCAAAAGCATGGATTTGCTAGGACTCACCTGCAGCCCTGACAGGTCTATGCCAGTTTTTGATAACCGAGCTCCATTTGATCTCAGCTTTCACTAGGATGAGGCTGGCAAACAGAATGGTTCCTTTTCTGGTAGCTAAGTTAAAAAAAGAAAAAGAATTAAAAATTGACCAATTTTGAACGATGGGCAAAGATAGAAACAGAGAAAATACATAATGATAACACTTATTTTTCAGAATGTTATGTAGTGTTTGGGTGAGCAGGGAGTTTCCTTTTCCCTTCTAAGCCATTACAACCCATCAAGTCAAACCTCAGGATCTAAAAGCTGTAAGTAATTAGGCACTGACAGAAACAAACCATTTTGCTTCTGTGCCCATTGTGTCAGCAGCATTAACGCAGGATCCATTAGAAAAGCTGATATGGTCAATAAGTCAGGAACTAAAATACTTTCTGCTTCCATAATTGCTCCTTTATGTTAGGAATTTGCATTTTAATAACTCTCTAATTATTTATTTACTCAGTATGGTCCATGGTATGCAGTTTAAGGTGTTTTAACTGCACATTTAATTGACTGTACATAATAGATATTGGTGAAATATATGCAATTAGAAAGATTGTAAAGTATCTATTACACCTAAGTAACAGTTATTGTTCTATTTCAGGGCTCTTTTTAAGGAAGATTGCAGAAGTAACTAAAGACCTAATCTAATCCAATCACAAGAGCTTCTACATTTTTAAGTGTCTTCATTAGCAAAACAGATGAAAACCAAAACCTTCAAAAGCTAAAACATTTTGATCTCCGCTTATGTCATTGTGCCTCTTTCCCACAAGCCATTCTGCGGGTGAAGCTTGGGCTGTCTGTCTGGACTTTTGTACTTAACCAAATATCCTTGCTATTGTAGTCTTAATCCAACCTTTTAATACTACCTGCAATGCACTTACTTGTGGTTAAATTAATGGTAATTGTGAGCTCCTTGGCATCAGATATATTCTACCTTAATGCTACTTTAGCATCTGGAAATTCCAGTTCCTGGCGTCAAGAGGCTCCAGTCACTTCCACAATTTCTAGAAATAGCTGTGACCTGCCTTTTTGCACCATTTCTGTCCTTTCAGGCTAACCTGAGCTCCTGGAAACAGAACGCTATTGAAGCACAAGCCTTTTTACTGCTTACTGCTTGGTAACTTCATTTTTCCTGTTTAATTACAGGTTTCATGTTTAGAGTACGAAGAAGGACATCTTGTAAAGGCACCTTTTCATGTGTGGACAGACCATAAAAATGTAGGTAGGGGCTTCTTTTCCACAGTGAGTGCCCCTGTGGCATTCAGAAATGCCTCACTGTTGTTATCAAGTGGACCTGTTTAGGAAAGAAAGAAAAAAACCAACCCTAAAGTACAACTAACTCCTACTTGGTTACCTCAGACCAGACTATTTGGTCATGTGGGACCAAATGTCAAGCTAGACAAAGAAGGCAAGTATACAGTGAGTTAGACTATTGTGGAGAAAGAAAGGGAATAAAAACAATGCGGACAATAGTGACATTTCTGTCAGTCCAGTGGGTGCAACCCACCACTTGCTTATTCTGAAAGACTTGTGGGGTGCAAGTTCTCACAGTTAGCATGGCTGTTATTAAAATCCATAACAGCATATATGAGCCATTAGCTTTCCTATTCTTAATAACTGCAATTTTGTGAGTCAATCTAGATGAAAAGAGTTTAATTAAAAGTTGCCCTAATTAGTGTGATTATGGCACCAAATAAAGAGGATAACACGTTAATGCTCCTCTGAAGCATACTTCTTTTTCACCTCTCCCCTTCTGTTGAAAGATTTAGTATTTGACTGACTCAGTAAATTACTGATTCATTAATTTATGCTTGGGGGATGAGAAAGCTACTTTCAATAGAATTAAATCTACAACCTACTAATGTAAGAGACTCCTTGTGAGACTCTTCACACTGTATATCAATCCATTTCTTCTAGTTCAGGGTTTGGAGCATGAGCTAAACTTGGTTTTGTACCAAGAGGGTTCAAGAATTGTTTGTTTTAATTTCAGGTAGGGTAGATGGTGCTTGTTGTTAAGTCAGCTGAGGTGATGAGCTGGGAAGGAGGTAGAATGGATGTACAGGATAAAAAAGCTGATAAAACTCCCTTTACACAGGACTATGAACCACTTGGCAATGTAAGATTAAATGTGCAGACAGCCAGGGAGATTCCAGTTCCAATCACGTTGACTGTCTTAAAATCTATCTATCTATCTATCTATGTATCATCTTTCTATCTAATGGTATTAGCATCTTTTTATTTAGCTTTACACTATAAAGGTATTCATCATTCTAATCCTATTAGGTAGATATTATCCCTGCCAGCATTCCTGGCAAGAGTTTATCACCACTTCTATTGTTCCACTCCTTTTGATTACTTAGGTGACAAGAAGTAAATGTCTTTTCCAGCCAGTAGACTTGGTCGTTAAAATTTAAGACCTAATTAGATCCTCACACCTTTGGTCCAAAGCAACTTGGAAATATTAAACCACTAAGGTACTTAAGGTGATGATTCACATAAGTCATACTCTTTCTTTGCAATGAGGGTTCACCTACAACACAAATAAAACACAAGCAAGGGATTTACTTATAACAGAGCTGTTACTCAACCAGGTAAGAAAACAGCTAAAGCATGGAGAGTGGATGGGATCTGTTGAGTTTGTATTTCCTTTCATCAGCAAAAAAGTATTGTTTCTATTTTTCTTTCTGAAAACTTTAGAGAAGAAGACACCAGAATTTGAATGGAAACATGAATGCGCTTGGAAAGATACTAGACAAATTTGGGAATCTTTCTTCTTCCACAGACCTGTTTTCTAAACAGCATCCAGCCCCGATAACCTTGGAGTACCAGTGCAAATGTGCCGGATCGTTAACCAGATACCTATTAACATCTCAGTCAAGGCGAGGAAAATAATACACCTTTCCCTGCTTTCATGTATGCAACCACTGGATGAGGTGCTCGAAGGTCAGTTATTTTGAAGTGCAAGCGTATTTTGTGTAATATTCTTTGTAGTAAATGTACTAATCTTTCCTATAAAAAACATCTGTGTTTTCTTAGGCCCTCTTTAAAAGGTTGTGCTGACATGGGATTAGATAAGTCTTCATATTTTGTTTAACATCATTTCTATTCCATTAGTAGTTTTCATAATCTTATGGTAAAATCATGCAAAAATGAGACTGGCGCTACATCTAGATCACATTTTAAATCAGAAAGACAAAGTCACCTGCAAGTTGTAAAATGGAAAGCTTAATAAGCATGAAAAACCATGCAGCTCAAACAATAACTGAAGGCGAATTTATTTCAGCTAAGTCCTGAGGAATGACCTGAGTAAGGGTAAAAAGATCTCTAGCTGAGAACAGAGGACAGAGCTACTGCTGGACTTGTTGGAGAAATCAAGGTCAGCTCCTGTGGGTTGGGATCACACGCCAGGAAGGGAGTGGTTGGGAGGTGAGTGATGGTGAGTCTGGATTTATCCCTTGGATTCAGCACATGTCCCCAGACTTGACTGGAAATCTGTAGATGTGTCTGTGAGGATCTTACAGACTGGTCAGAGAAAAGCTTTAGTGTGTTTGGGGTTCAGCATAGTTGTAGCCTGAGGTGAAAAGGGATTAAGTATTTTATGCAGGCTCATGCATTAAATCCCTGCAGGTTTTGAACTCCCAGTGAATTTAACTATGAAGCCGTCCCCTTTTCTCCCATAGTCCAGCACACGTGGGGTGCTGATCTGTTTGCAAAATATTTGCAAGCATTGAAATGACTGCTGGAAGTGCCTTATAAATGTGCTGGAAAATTAACATCAGTTATTGAAGAAAAGCCAAATTACTGACAAAGTGGACTTCAGAATGACAAAAAGTTTGCTTCTTTTCCCCGACCATTTCTGTGAGCCACTTAAGCTCATCAAAAACAACACCAAATGAATTAATTTTTAATGCTCTGTGGTTCATGAAGAAATACAACAATTTTATAAAAGATGTTTAAAAAATTACAGACAAATCACAACTTTCCTGGAAGTTCAGTTTCTCAATAAGGTCATAGCAGATGTTTAGTCCTACACTAAGATTTGTATAGGCTTCTGAAAGTGCTGGGCTAAGGAAAAAAAAGGCCAGGCATTGATGGAGATTTTGGGGCGGCTGCTTCACAAACCATTTTGATCCAGAGACTTCTAGAAGGAGGATTGTAGGAGATGGAGTGGATGGCTTCAGCCCCGGTCTTTCTTTGAAATAGCCTGGCAGAGCTGTGTTAACAGTGCAGCTTTTACAGCTTTGTTGGCTTAATGATGAGAGATAAAATAGAAAATTTTGATTTCTACCTCAGTAAAGCCTCAATACCTCCCTACTCCTTTGAGTCTCATGTCTGATATACCTTGAAGGAGGAATCTCTTTGAAGGCCAATCAGTGAAGAAAGCTGGGCCACTTCTTATCGTGGCTGGGCTCCATTTTCAAGGCAAGGGAAATTCCAGTGAACTTCAAGATCCATCAAGGTGGTTTAGCTCTTATTCGTCACCCTCCTGGCATACAGACTTGAAATTCTTAATGTGATTAGTGCTGAGGAGACAATTTTCGTCCTCCTCTGCTTCACTCACAATCCCTATAGAGCACAAAACTTGATGATCGAGAAGGGGAGGTTTACTTAAAGCTCCCTTATTTATAGCTGAAGTGAAATGGCATGGCTTTGTCCTTGGCTTGTGATTTCATGGAACATGAATGTCTCATTATTGCATGGCAAACAGAGACAGAACAGTTATACAGATCCACAATAAAAACACTGAAAAGAGAGAACACAAAACTTGAACTATTGTGGCAGAAGTAACATCTCATATGCTAGCTATGTATGGTCAGCCAGGAGGAATGCCTGCTAACATTTTAACATTGAAGTTCTAAGTAATTTCATTTTTCTGGAAAGTCTCTGGCATCTGGTATGTTATTAAGTAACTCAGTAGGGATCTGTTAAATATATAAGCTTTCTGCACAAAGGATACATCATCTTACTAGATTTCTCTCCTTAACCCATACTCTTCTTTGATATTTGCATGATCCACAGTTGCCAACCACAGTTTTGCAAACTTGATTTAAATACGTCAGTGGGACAAATAACTCCCTGCCATCCTCATAAGTTTATGGTCGGAACCCCTGTTGCTCTTCAGACTGAAATTTCCCATTGCTTTCCTACAAATCCTAATGATCTTGGGCTTACCTCATAAGGTACACTTGAAGATTTCACTCCAAAAGATCTAACTTCTGACAAAAGGTATGGATTAAGGCTGGCCAACCATGGCAAGTGACTATAATGATAGAAAAAGATTAAACAGATGACAGAACTGAGCCGCGGTTTGGCCCCCCTGGAGTATGATTCAGGGGTGGCATTCAGAGAAAACGCCAGATAAATGTCATTAGAGCAGTAGGGATCTCAGAATGGAGGTACCAATTCCTCATATCGCCATTGTCACAAGAAAGATCTTCCTTAGAAAAAGAAAAGACAAATACAAGAGCATGGCTAACATGAATAACTGAATCAGCACAGTAAGTAGTGGAAAGTTTGTGGCCTCCTCAGCTTTTATGTGCTTTTGCTTGCACAAGCCTGACAACAGAGAAGGACTTTTACAATAGCCATAAATCCCCAAGTCTTTTGTATATGGCATCTACCATCATGAAGAGTGGAAAAGAAAAGCTGTAGATCTCGGTTCTATCTGAAACAGTGCCAGTGGCAGCTGGTGTCAAAACAAGTGAGCAGCAGAATTTGCGTGAGTGGACATGGCAGCTCAAAACTTGTTTCTTCCTGAGACAGACAAGGCAGGATGTTAACATTCAGCCCTTGCCTTGTCCTTTTTCTCTCAGCAGGTTAAACTGATCTATTATCATGTGTTCATTATGAAGAGGGAGAATGCTGTAACTATACAGTTAGCTGGCTGTAACAGTGACCAGAGAAGTGGAACTGGCCCTGAATAATGCAGGAATTTAGTATCTAATATCCAGTATTTAATACAAATGCTGCTGATTTGGCTGTAGAAGAAAGAAAACTAATATTATTAAAATAAAATATAAAGAAAAGAAAAGAAAAGAAAGAAATTGCCTTTTACAGCCTCATGTTCCTACTCCTTACTGTTCATACAGCAAAAAATACTGATGGTATTTATAAGAGTTATCTGCACAAATATTAGATGACTCGGAAAAGGATCAAAAAGTTAAATATATACCTGCTAACAGCAAGGATCTGAATGTATCCATAACTGATGTAGGGAGGGAGCTGTGCAATTAACTCTAACTATGGAGTGATTGGAAACAGCTTACTTAATACATCTGAATGCTTTTGCTGCAGCATGGCATATTTTCTTAATACGAAATATTGTATCATCCCATGTTTGCAGGATCTTCTCTTTGCTTTACCCCACTCCATGGTTTTAATACTTTCATTTGCATACCTAAGAAGACCTTGAAATAAGGCTATGGAAGTTAAAGTGATCCTTTTTGCTCACTTCCTTAGGGTTTAAATCAGGCTCTAGATAGCTTTGTCTCCCTGACATTTGCTTTCATAGAATATTTGATTTTTTTTGTCACTTCCGTATGTATTGCAGACCCAGCTAAAGTGGAAATCTCTGCTTCCCTAGTGAGGGGAGACCCACCTTCTGGGACTTTATCTTAACTGGAAATGATTATCTGGGTTATTCAGAAAACTTTCTGTAAATAACACTCCTGACAGACGCTTGCATAATTAGAGTCCCTTATGAATATGATACCTTGTGGCTTAGGATGAAGTTTGAATTGATTTGTGAAATATTCTAAAATCCAACTGGACAGTAGTTTATGTCCAGTGAGTTTATCTTTGTTTTTCACTCCTTGACTTATGTTCAGGCAAACTCATCACAACCCTGTTAATCAATGTTTCCTTCTAATAAAACCGTACTCTTCAAAATTCATAGCAGTAACAGTAAGAAGTATCCTCTACTGCAGGGCATATGTAATTTGCTCATTTAATAATGATTTTAAAATGTTTACAATCTAAACAAAACAACAAGTTCCTACTCTTGTATTCAGGTGAGATTTATCCATCTTTCATGATGAGACAGGTTTAATAATTATATAAGCCCTTGGGCTAGTATACATGAGCATTAAAGTGAATTATGACATGATCAGACTGTTAAGGAAAGCCAGAGTTATTTTGCAGAAATGGGGCCAAATTCTGCTCCCCTGTAACTGATTGTAATTATATAGGAGTCAGCAGAGTTACCTTCCTGCAAAATTTGCTCTATGCGACCTAATGTAAACTTGAGTTTATAATACTGTCATATTTGTACTCTCTGCTGCCAAGATAATAACACTTCAAAAATACGGTAATTGTTCAGCTTTACATTGCAAGTGCACCTGTAACACGCTCTAAAACAATGGGAACAAAACAAGAGATGACTTGAGCAAACAGATTTATAATATATGTGGTTTCAGGGTGCAAAGTATAAAGGGGGAAAGCAAGAGAATTGTACAGCTACAATAGTTTGACCGAAGATCAGAGAAGTCAATAGGAGTCTTTCCATTTTTCTTTTGGTGAGATTTAGATCAGATCCCTTTGGGGAGTCATAATGAAGTTTATTTCCATTATAAATATACCGTTGATATGTCAAATTATACTACCGTCATGAGAAAAAGATTACAAAGTCACAGCCCAGCTGAATTTCACATGAAAAAAATGTTACATTAAGTTACTTTTGCCAAATTCTAAAGAGAACAACATTTGACAGGGAAAACATTCATACTTCTTAGATACAATCACTAGATTTTATTCTTTATGTGGTAATAAGTCTATTGCATTCACTAATGAGCAAGCTGTCGCTCTTACAGACTGATCCTTGCTGACCTCTCTCTGTATTTTCCTCCTGATCTTAGCATATATTTTAACAAAAGGAAAAAAAAGAAATTTTTACTCCAAAATATTCAAAACTGCTTGTGGAGACTGAATAGTTGCATTAGTTGCAACTAACTCATCTTGAAGTAAAAGTTTTTCTTGTCTCCATGGATTTCTTCAGTGACTAGTTTGATTTATAAATTAGCGTCAATTTTTCCTCTAATGAAGACAAAGCACTACTGCAAAGGTAACCTCTTTTTTTATAGTCATAAACTAGACTGTCTGATCAATGGCTTTCATTCAGAGTGTTATATGTGTATAAACCATATCTTAGGATGGACCACAAGTTTTGTGAAGACCTCTTTATTTAAAAAATTAATAATACCAACCAACGTTATTAATTACACAGAGAGTTGATAAGGAAAAGAGCCTTTGACAATATTTACATCAGAATCTGTTCTTTCCCTTTTGAAAAGTCAAGTAATCAACATGCTTTAATCAAGCACTCAAAATTCAGAATTTTCAACCATTTCTACTCATTATAAACATAATTTGGTTTTGGTGGGTGGAATTCTCATCAGGCTCTGAGCTGGCTGACATGTTTTGATAACTGCAAAACAAAGTCAAAATCTCAGCAATGTGAAAACAAACATTTGTTTGTTTTCCAAATAGACCCTACTGACATTCTCTCCCCAAATTAAAAACATTCAAATTTATACTGATAAATTTCACATGCCTCTAATTTTGAGGGATATAATTTATTTTGGTTCTAGATTAATAAACTCTCCATATATTTTATATTCTCCCATTACTGACAGGTTGTAAAGAGGACATAACAGAATGAAGTCAAAGAAAAAAATTACAGCAAAAGGATGAAGGAGTGGTTTTCATCTGTCTGTCTCCTAACGTCTTCAGATGGTGACTAGATGCCTACAGATAAGACATTTTTAATCAAGGAGTTAGAGAACTCCACAGTTGAAATGACATCGAGTGAGTCATAACTCAGATCATCTAACAAAATCTTCAGTCATTAGAATATACATCCCTCTGAATACAGATTAAAGTTTTCCAAGAGCCAAAGACTGGATCTTCCTAATCAGTTATTTCAGTGGGAAGAGGAGCTTCAGGGGACCAAAATGTCATTTTTAAAGGACCCAAATGTTAAAGCTGACCTAGGGCAATGTGACAGAAGTCGCTGGCTGTAATTCTGGCTCCCCTGAGCCCAAGAGGGAGCTGGAATTCAGTGGGGCCATGTTACCACCCAGTGTGTCGATGGGAAAATTGCCAGTTTAAAATTAAAGAAAACTATATAAGGTATTTAACCCCAGGAAGCAAAATAGAAAAGGTATTCCAGTCCCCAGTCCCTCA
Organism: Psittacus erithacus; assembly: GCA_009867235.2. NCBI lineage: Eukaryota > Metazoa > Chordata > Aves > Psittaciformes > Psittacidae > Psittacus > Psittacus erithacus. The sequence continues at coordinate 187,562 of WYDI02024752.1, read as the reverse complement.
TCTCCCCGCAAACCCTCTCCCTCAAACCAACAATATGGGCTAAATGGAGACTGACATCAAATCTACTGGTCTGTCTCAGCAAAAGATATATGTGAGGCAAATCTCAGCAGAAGGCGTATGAGTTCTTTTTACTTCTAACATATAAAATGGGTATCTAAGGGAGTGAGATATTGCACAGATTGGATGAAACAAAGTTCATCAGTAGGTTCACAACATCACAGAATGTTTGAGGTTGGAAGGGACCTCTGGAGGTCATCATGCTCAACCCACCTACTCAAGCAGGGTCACCTAAAGCAGGTTGCCCATGACTATGTCTCAATGGCTCCGTTCCACAGAAACTTCCAAGGGCATACTCCAATCTTCACCATCAAAATTCAATGATGATGCCATCACTCCTAGGTTTGCACTTCTAGGTGCAAACTCTTCTCTAGTTCTTTCAGCACTGCTGATTCCCATTCGCCCATGGATTTTCCAGCAGGAATTGCTTGACACGCGAGTAGCTAATAACCTCTCAGTTGCAATGAGAGTGTAGTTCTTATGACAGGAAACAGGAGGAAGAAGGGGGTACTTTTGGAGTGTTTTATTGTAATTTAAGTAGGCTTCTAAGATATGAGAGGACGGTAATCATGTCAGAGGTTACAAGGAGTTTCTGTGCAATTGCAAATTCATATTCTCTGTCTTAACACACAGTCTGGGAGAAGGACAGCCAAAGGTAAGTGGCAGAACCAGGAGGAGTAAGAGAGCTGTTAGGCAACTCTGGTTTGTCTCTCCCTCTTATCAGATCACCACTTCACAGTAGCAGCTTCCACAGCAAACTCGTAGCCTTTCCAGATTAACTGTCAAGCCTGACTCCCTAGACATGGGAAATTTCAGACACAAAAGAGCAGCTAACGAAGCAGAGAAGTTCTTCTGGCTGTGACAAAGTGCATGGGATCCCTCTCTGATGGTGCTTGGTTTCCTTTGCATTAAAGCCCTACAGGTTTCCCAGTGAGATGGACTAGGTTAATTTGTCATTAGTTATTAGGAAAATCCTGACAAAGATCAAGACTATGCTGTGAATGTTTGATGGGCACCTGTCTGTGTTTTTTCCAATTGGCTAAGGTTTCCACTGCTGGATAGGTATTTCAAACCGCTGTAAGATCAATCTGCACTCAACTATTTCATGCTGATAGATGTCCCAAGGAATATCACTGAATGAAATAATTTGGATGCAACATGGCGTAACAGTACACAATTGCTCTGCTGAGATTATTCCATTTTTAAATCCACTCATGAAACTACAACAGAAATCTGTCTACTGGTAAGAGTCAATTTTTTATTTTTTTTCCTTGTCAACCAGCTTTTTCAGCATTTTAGATGATATTTCCTGTTTTAATCCATTCTGGGTTGCAGTTCCCGGGACAGAACGAAGAAAATGGGCATCAGCTTAGATTGTCTCTGCCAGGAAATATATAATAATGCTGTCATTCTTAAGAAAACTCTGCAGCAGCAGGCTCAGACAGCTACAAAGTAGAGCACATGCATGGATTTGTCATCCTGCCTTACTCTTAAACAACATTGGCTTCTTTGTCAATTATGAGGAAACAAGGGGGAAAACCCCTTGGAGGTGAGCCACACGTTTATTTGTTCCTGAGCTCTTATAGCAATCCTGGCTGCAACACAATCCTTTTTTTAGAAAGGAGAGGTGAGCATCTGTGCAACTTGTTCAGAAAAGTCAGCAGGTATGCTTGACAAATGCATTTTCTTGACACATGTTGACTTGTGACATCCAAGGACAGGATGTATGTGACAGCATAAATGCAATGTTCATGACAGATCATGAGTGCTGCTACTTGTCCCCTATAGCTCTGCTTCTGGTATGAAGACGCCATCCAGTATGGGGTGGAACTATGGGCCAGAGGTGCCCCACTACACTAGTGACATGGAGTGAAGCAAACCTTGGTAACTAGGTGGCCAGAAACATCCTTTTTGCTCTTTTGCATTAATGTCCACCACCATGTTTCTATTCAAATTAGTGATTTAGTAACACCAGGTCTTTCATCAAGTTTAGCCAAGCGTGACAAGTCCTCCTGAGAGGGGACACATCTCACTATGCTCCACCTCCTTTTTCACTATAGTCAGGTTATGAATAGGTTCAGCTCTGTCTTTATCTTGTGGCCAAATGAATTCTAGACCTATGGACTTAAAGTCCTACCAGTTCCCACAATACCTGTTACCAGTGTGCCAGTGGGAAGAAGATACCTTAAGAAGTCCCATTATTTGGTGTTGTAGGTCATACAGTATTTTTGCCTACGCCTTCCTTTGTAGGAGATATCATAAAAATATTTGTTTCTAACTGCAAAGAGAAATACCTTTCTCTAATAGATTCTGTTTTTTTCTTAGGCCATATATGGGAAACAAGGCCCAGTGCTCAAAGATGCTATTTAGGTAGTCACATTCCCCATCCTTACCAGTGCCAGAGACTTGGCCATCCCAGGGACTAAGGAGTTCTCTGGTGAACTTGTGACACAGGCTGGTGGTGACTTAAGAAACATGCTCTACAGGTCTCTATAAAAGGCTACAAGCAGTCCAAATCCTGATGCAGGAGCACAAACAGCACCCCGGGAACTGTACTTGCACTGATACATACACACAGCCCATCCAAGTGGTTTATGAGGGAGATGGCAGTATTTTTAATGCCTCCTGGCAAGCACATGTTAAGAGGTTTGGTAACCCAATATGAATTCTAAAATGCACAATCACATCTGTGTCAACCCTTAATGAGAAAGCGCCTCTGAAGTACTCCAGTAAAACACCTGCAACATGTATGACTGTTTTATATTGCCTTTAGATAATCACATACTTCCTTCTAATAGCTACCTTGCTGTTTATGTTGATGTGGTTGCAGCTTATGGAGTACGAAAATCAGTATTGGTAATATTACTGCTGTAAGTCCTATTGCCAAAACACATTTCCCTTAAAAAATGAATGTCACAAGTGGTGGATGAAATCTAGATGAGTGACGCACTTCCAGACACATTAGCACATACTTTGCCCAAAATAGAGCTACCCCAATTTAAAGAAAATCTGCAAGGCAAGGGAAGGAAATCCCCTCCTTCCTTTTTGGTGTATTAAGAAGGCTTGAGATTTCCCCACTCTCCCACTTCTTCCTAGAAATTCAACTGCTGTTAAAGTCACAGGTAGGACTGAATGTCTGTTTCCAGACGTCCTGTATAATGGGAGATTTCTGTGTGGTGCCCCATTGGATACCAGCAACAAAAGATTTCTAATGAAATGAATGCATTTAATAGCACACATAGCTCAGAGAACATTTGATGAAGCAGGTTGGCTATTTTGCTGTTACTTTTTCACCACAGATGTCCCCAGCAAGAGTGCCCAGAGCTACCAGAGAACCCTGTAAAGCAGCTGAGGACAATTGCCAATATTTAGGCATAATTCAGGTCATCTCATACTAAAAAAGAACTCAGGATAAACTGCATCAAGTGCTGCCTCCTCTCCTTGCCCAGCCTCTCTTGGATCCCCACAACATCATGCCACTGGAATGTGCTCTGTATCACTTCTCCACAAGGTGCTGTAATGTTCCAGAGCTCTCTCCCATCACCTTCACTGCTAGTCCAAGCCTCCATCTACTAGATTAAAGTAAATAATCATGATAGAGAATACATAACTAACTAATTGAGGTTTAGAAATACCAGCAAAATTGTCACACGGCTAACAAGCTTTACATAGCTTAGGTTTGAAAAAAATTGAACACATGAACAACATTTAGCTTCTAATCCTCCTCTCTTCCTTGCTTAGTCTCAGTGAAACATACCTTTGCATCTCTCTTCTCTTTAAGGTTTTGTAGTGTTCCTCACAAATCTTGTATTTTTCCCTTGGGTGAGTCCAGCTCTGTTCCCATTCAGCCTCAAGGCTAGGACCATGGAAAATATCTTCTAAATCTTCAACAAGTATTTTTCTCCCCATTAACAGTTTCTACTCCTCTCTTCCCACAGGAAACAATTCATTAAAGATCAAGAAGAATTTAATTCAAATAAAAGTTTTCTTTATATCATTTCCCCCTCTTTTCCCTCCCTATCTATCTCAACTGCGTTATTTTCAGTGTATTTTATTTTCACTAGCTGGACAATCCTCTCAAAAACAACTTACTAACTCTGTAGCTCCATCAGTGTTAATGCAGTTATCCTACATTTGCAGGGAGAGTAAAGATCTCAGGTTTATACCTCTTCACCATTTAACCAGTAAAAGCTTCAGTTTATGGATTCTGTAATCTTTCAATCTTTCCTTAACAAAGAGTACTTCTGCTTGTTACAAAAATCAGGATTATGCAAGAATAAAACTTTCTTTTGTCTTTTCTTCCAGGTGTCCATATGTCTGCAATAGGGAATCTGGCCAGCTCACAGAAACTGCCTCTCCTCCAAGAGCTGCATACTGAGGCAAGTTCCCAGCTTATTAAAAAATAGTTTTGTTATTTTGCCATCTTGTTTGTTCTGCAATTTCCCTCCTTGTTTTTTTCTTTTTTTTTTTTCCCCCTTTATTTATTTATTTTTGATTTTGCCTCTGGGTTTTTGGGGAAAATAGAAGGAAATGGAAATGAAAAAAACAAAAAAACCAACAAGAAAGTCTTAATTATACCTTTATTTTGGGGTTTGTGTCACTTCCAAACCTCTGTAGGAATTGATAACAACATCCCAATATCCAGAAGAGCCGTTTGCATGAAGCTCACAGGAGTTTCCAAAAAACCCTGAAGACCTTAAAGTGCATTATAAAGCTTCCCTTCAGCTTCTGACAGAACTACTTTAACTTCACTGTTGCTTAACTCTTTTCTGAAGTAAATTACATCAAAGCTGGAACAGCTAACACTGCCCCAGAGTTTAATGTGGTCCAAATGCTCGATTTCAAAATGCAGGTTAATTGTTTAGGTTTTCCTGACTGATTCCCGAGACAGCTTTTCAATTCAGTGATGGGTTATTTTTTGTTTGTTTGTTTACCTCAGTTTATAACTTCCAGGATGATTTTCTAGATTTTGAACATAATACTCAGATACGTTGAGATCCAGGAACCTGGACCTTCAAAATAAAGGAAAATGTTATGGTCTGTGGCTTAGATGATGAAGATGCTGAGTTGGCCAGGGCAATTTATTACATATTTTTAATTATACTTCATCCTTCATTAATTTTTGAGGGAAAAGATTAACATACAGAGAGCAGAATGCCTTATATCCTCTTCTTTGAATGCTATAAAAAAATGACAGAATTATTCATTTTTTCCTAATATACACTTGTGAAAAAATTGAAAAGACTGTAATATTTGGTCATGAATCATCAAAATGGCACCCAGACTCCCTGCCCCAATGCAACAGACAGTTACGTAGCTATTTGCAACTTGACTTAATTGAATTTTGCAATGCAGTTTCACAATGCCACTTTCTACTGCTTCATTTGATCCCAGTTGCCTACTATTTAAAAATCCCAGTTAGGCTTCTGAGAGAAGACTTTCAGTTCTGCCCACTCCTGGCTTTTCATAATCTTTCACCGTACTACCTCTCCTCCACGCTCCAGGCTAAGCTATCTGCACAGCTCATCCACGGATGTTGTTTGAGTAAGGGAGTTATACCTCCCAATCATAACACATTCTTACCCTTTTACATCATGCAGCAAACTGACAGCCTCATTCAGTCATCGACAGCCTTTGGAGTCTCTTCATTGCACAATGCTTATGGTTCTAATATGGTCTCTGTGTTTTTTCTGCTGTACCATCGAGGAGCCACAAAGACTTCAGTCCTCCAGCAGCAAAATTGCTGTTTTGATAAACGTTTCAACCCTCTTCTGTGGCATGCCATAGAGCTGAATGGTGGGAAGAGCTCATTATGTCTTAACAGCCTGAGTGGGTTCAATAGAGGACTGGGAGTACAAGTGTTTGTGGAAGGAAGAAAAGCAAAAAAAGGGTATTACGGAGAGGTATGATGTCATCCAGATCACAGCCTATTTCTGGAACTAAGCTGTGAAACCCATGATACGTTTTGACACATAAATGTTGCCAAGTAAAACTGATAATATAATTGTTAATGCAGTCACAGCCAACTGTTTTTCAGATAAGGATTTAAACTCTTCTATGCAATATAGTATTTGTGGAACGTGACACCTAGTTGGTTCCATGCTTTCATTGGCTCTGGGATTACTTACTATCATATTTAAATAAAAAGACTAGATTATTGGGTACCTTAAGAACAATGGATTGCTTATGGTCTTGCAGCATTTATCTTAAGTCAATACAACAGTTTTGAGTTCCTAAGCCTATGTCAAGGGCAGTGAAACAAGGGCCGCATTCAGTGAAGTAGTCGTTTGTTTATTTTTTAATGCACATTTAAGTATCTCATTTTGGGGACTCAGATATACTGAGATGATTCAGTTAAATGCAGATTAATTTTCTGAAAAATTGTGTCTGTCTGAGGAAGAAAATCTAATAGAAAATATTAAAGGTTATTATGTGCAATTTGTTCTAGATAAGAGTAATGAGCAAACAATTTCCTTGTGTCTGTCACAGAGCAAATTCCCCTCTGATAGAGGTCCATTTTGTATAGCATCCTTCATACAAGCTTTGTTCCTAGGAGCCTGACAGGGCTCCACAATATAATTATGAAGTTATTAGGAGTAAGTAATACCAGAAAAGAAGAGATACTCTAGAAATGTAGATATGGAAGGGAAGGGATATGTTTAGATATGAAACAGAGAGAGACTTTAGCCCAGAGACATACGAAAACTGCTCAAAGGGGCTCAAGACAGAGGGAAAGAATGATGGCCAGGACTCAAGGTGTGCAGGGAACAAGTGGAGGACTGAAGAGTGAAGCCTGGGCTTGAAAAGCAAGTGCAGCATCTCTGCCACCCTGTAAAACACAGACAGGGAAGAGTTCAAAAGGTATTTAGGTGACCACTTAAGAGTTTCAGGTAACCATAAGTCTCCCTGGGTCTTAGACTCCTATGTGCTCCTCAAAGGCTTATAATGTCCTTTTTTTCCATCTTTACAGACTGAAACAGTTAAGTATAAGGTTATAAAATTTTACAGTATTTAATTTTAAAAAACAATATTTCTACCTCTTAAACGCTGAAATTTCTAATTACAATGAACTAAAATTAATTCTGTATTTTGCTCTGAAGCAAATCACTGCATTTCATTTTGCAGCTATGGACAATTTTCTCCATTACAGAAAGAAAAACAGGTCTCTGGATGAATGTTTCCTTTAAACACAGAATAATATCTCTTTACTGCTGATCCTTCCCTCTCCCAGTGTGACAACGGGGTCAGTGAATTTGGCCGCAAACAAACTATTCTTCAGACACTAATGGTATCTGAAGGTCCAAGATCAATTCAGACAGGAGCAATTTGTGTTGGTGCTATTCCCATTTCCCTGAAAACGGCTTTTCTGGGATGATACGAAGGCAGCAGCATGGGGGAGATGCTGTGTTATCACTTGAGTGGGGTACAGGGGTGTTTAGAGACCGGGGCTCCACAGCCAGATCCACATGGGAGGATGGTGGTGCCTGTGTGGAGCTTTCTCAGTTACCGTGCATTTTGCTGGCTGCTTGCTTGGCTTCCAGCACCAGCTTGCTGTGTTCAAGTATCTTTAATACACAATACCCTTGTGGAGGAAAGTGATCTTATGGTGTCATCAGTGAGCTCTGTCAGGCCGTGTTGCGTGTAGTTAGGGAAAGACATCTGAGAAAAAACCACTGCTACCTCTTTGGGCAATGCTCTTTCCCCCAGCCTGGCCCTTAACCTTGCCCAGCAATGCCTTCAGGAGAGCTTGCCTTTCTCCTTTGCTCTGCTTAATATACAAAGTCACACAGTTTTACTAAACTAGCATAAAAGCTTGGACTCTGTGGCCCTCTGATTCCCTGCCTTGAGAAAGAGCTTTATCTTTTTATTGTGCACTGATTTATCTTTTTCTTTCTCAAATAGCAGTTTCTCAAATAACAGGTCAGGGGCTGAATGGGAGCATGGAAGTGGGCTGTCAGAAGACATTTATATATATTGCTCTTCCTCACTGAAGACAGGATTCGGTATTGCTGCCAATTCAGCATCAGCTCAATCCTAACCTTTACTGAGTGTTGAGCAGCTGAGAACAGCTAACACCAGAATGCAGTCTTTCTTGCTGAAGCTTGAATTTTCATGTAATTCGTTCCCATGTTACTGAACTTACAAGGTCAAATTACATCCTCTTGCCTTAGCAGGCACCTTTCCATTCGCATGGTGCTGAGTCTGAAAGCTATGTGTCTCATGTTTGATAAGATCTGGAGGACCAAGCTCATCCACCTGCTTTCTTGGGCCTCCTATCTCCTACTAGTTGAAGACCTTCAAGTCTAGGGGACTAGTTGCAGGTCTTCAAGTGCCAAGTCCATAGGAAATGCCCACTGCAAAATCTTGGGCAGAAGTTAGGCTAGGTGAAAGCAGACTTTATCAGAAGGAGCAGGGGATGGTCATTTGGAAAGCTCTATTTATTTTCTGGTTGAGGTTTGGCTGGGGACAACACAGCTTATGTTGCAATGCAGAGATGGGAAATTTGCTTTTATACCCTGAATATCAACTATTCATGCCAGTTGTGGGAATTGTAACACTTGTGGAAACAGGTGCTTGTTCACTCCAGTGTTCACAGAAGGACTCTCTTCCCTACAAGAGCCTCGGTTTGCAGAGAAAAGGCTATTTGTACATAAATAACTGCTATGCATGTTTCAGATTCCTGATGTCTATGAAGTTTCAATTACCCAGTAAAGGAGGGTGGAAAAAACAAGAAAAGAGTATCATGTGACCGATTCCTTTAAGAAATTATATGGCCCCTCAACACTTGGGGATCTGTGTGTAGCTGGCCTTGCTACGCTTGTTTTCCTCTGGTTATTAACCAATTTGTACAGATGGGGACCTGAGAAGTGAAAAGATGAAATGCCATATGACAGCCAAGCAGGAAAACTGTGGCTGAGTCACGGAGACAACTCACATTTCCTAAGGAATAAGCACTCAAAGCCATTTCTAGATGACAGAGGAACCAGGCAGGGAAAACCTAGCAGACCACAGAAAGTCAGAGATAAGGGAAACATCTTAAGGGCTGGTGTAAAGGTATCGTGAACCAGTCTTGCTGTGCGATTAAATGATTCCCATCAGCGGCGGTGTCACAAATAGAAAACATGTGGGCATTTCTGCCATTCCTCAGCCCTTGGCAGCCTGCTCTCTTCAGTACTTCTTGAGAGTCCTACCTCTCTCTGAGGCACTTGCGAAGTTCACAGAAATCAGCAGGAATTAAGGTTGGTCATGTTTACCTTGTGAGCACGCAGGTAATTGATGTTAGAGGAAAAAATTAATCAGGAAGGAAATAGTAAGAAATTTATCAGTCTTGTCTCTACACTCCTTTCCCCATCTTCTGAGGTCCCCCATGGCCATGGATTCAACACCATCAGAGGGATGAGAACCGCTATCAGGAGCAGTGGTTTCCAGGGTGGGATTCTTCGTGGATGGAGAAAGCACCTGTCTTGGTAATGGCTTATCTGTGTGACATGGCTCTCCCCTCTCCCTACATCTCCATCCTACTCCTGTACCATCACTTGTGTGTGCATAGCCTAAAAAAATGTGTGCAGGCCACAAGAAGGGAGAAGATAGGAGGATAAGTAGGATTGGTGGAAGACAGGACAGCACTGGTGACCAGAGTAGTGGGGCTAAACCCCTTAGCAGTAGTAAGCTAATTACCTTTGCCCATTAGTAAACCAGCTACTACTGGACAGCCCCAAAAGGAGTTATTCCTTTGGGACAGTGTGGCCAGGCCATGTTTTGGCTGGTGACATTGCTGAACTGGGGCCACTCCGCAAGTTTCACACACAGCTTGAGTGCAAATCTCTTTCTCCACGTGTCGGGTCAGGCTCCAGCACTTCGGTTCAAAGGCGATGTCAGCTGAGTGCAGGTTTCTATTCCACATGAGTGTGGTGATCATGCTTCTTTCTTGTGGCTGTGGATGGTGAAAGAGAAAATAATTCGATAAGTCTGCAGAATGTTTTTATTGTCATGTCAACAAAATATTTTCTGCCTCCACAGACTGTGGAAGTACTTAGCATGCAGCATCCATCCAGTTTTGGAAAACACTTGAAAACCACCGACAGAATCTCACTATGCCTTTTTTTAGCTGCATAATAAAAAAGCAAACAAGAAATATGCTGATTCCCAAACTGAACTCAATTTTTATTTTTTTCTGAAGCAATTTAATTTTTCAGCTTTGATCTGATACCAGAACCCAAAGGACTTCCTTGCTATTTCTAAATAATGAGTCTAATGTTTATGCTCTGAGCCTGAACTTTTCTGGTTTTGGAAAAAATGTGACTTTACATAAAAGTCCTTTGATTAAGAGATCTGCAGTCAGAGGACTTTTCGATACAATAATGAAAAGGCCTTTCAGATCGCTAACTTGAACACTGCTCAGCACGATATTAGTCAAGAAGGGGAGAAGCCAACAGAACAATCACACTATTACTCTTTGCTTTGCCAAGTGTTGTGTTAGTCATAGTCCTGGTAAAATCTCCCAGAAGTGGCTAAAAGAAGCCTTACATCGCATGGAGTGATGTGTGCCTGAAGTGCACCCTGACCTGGGTGGTCTGTCGCACTGGCTCTCTCTTTTATTGTTTTTTAACCCTGTTTCATTGAGGCTTTAGGAGGCGATTGCTATACAGAGGGAAAGTGCTTGGAGGAGAAACAGGCTATTTCCTCTCACTATAGTCCAAATTCCCCTGCAGCAAGGCTGTTACCTACAGCAGGCTTTTCTTCCAAGCAAGATCACAGCACAAAACACAGCACTTGCTTGCTTGCACAGTAAGGATCTCATTCCCGGCCCCATCAGAGCATGCAGGTGTTGAGCAAAAGGGTTGCTGTGCACCCACCTCTCCCCGGGCACCAGGCACACCCAACACCTGGGCTCATCCCAGCTCTCACCATGCAGCAGCAGAGGTCATCCTGCTGCCTTGGTTCCTGCTTTCCTATATGTGAGATGGAAAGAGTGACTTTTGCCCCTGCTAAGTGGGTTGAAGTTTTGAAGCTGAATGCCTGTGTTATTTATGCAGAACTGACATGTCTCTTTGTCCTGAGCCATGTGGCCCAGATTCCAGCCCTTGTATCTACAAAACATTACTCATGTGCGCGCTTCTCTTTCAAGTCCTTGATTCCAATGGGATTACTCACATGTGCATGCATACCGCAACTGTGTGCCTGATCGCAGCTCACTTCTCTGCAAAGCAGGGATAAATCCTGCTGCTTTCAGCTGATTTGCACCCGTATGCTGGAGATAAAAACCTGAAACAGAAGATTGCTGGGAAAACAAAGATCAACTTGATGCCTATTCCTCCTCTTCCTCTTTATTATCCTTCCACATACCCATCTACTCTGCAGTGGGGCAGCTTGCAGGAAGGTCTGCTCATCTGTACCATCAGGGCACTGCTGCATACTAAGGGTTAAAATGCGAAGGCACTTTGGTTTTGGAGATTTATTGCTTTCCTCCTGCTATATTTGTAAAGCTCATCATTACAGCCAGCCATCCCCACCTCTGCAGCTGTCTGAACATTTTTTTCACTGGTTCTAGAGTTGTACTTTACTGAGGAAATTATAATTATTAAAACACACAAGGTCACGCTCTAGATGAGCTTGGAAACAGTTCAAATATGTTTCAGGTTTGAAACTATTTAGCAGCTATGGCCAAGTGGTGAGTTCATAACAAAAGAATGGTTAATTTCACACTTCAGATAACATTTCCCCTGGAAAGCAGTAAAGCATATTGGTACAGAAATTATTGAAGGTCGAAAAGACTGGAGACACATAATCAGTCATTAGTCCTGATAATTAGATATTAAAAGCAGACTCAGGGAAGGGGCAGATTCAGGGTTCTCCCTGAATGAGCCGGTGTCTGCCCATTACTTTTAAATCACTTCTTTAAACTTTTTCTTGTTCAGAAAGGCACCGCGACTTGGTGCACTTCTAATGTGGGGCACCTCAAGAGCTGCCCCGCAAATGGCTCTTCTTCCCCTGCTGCCGATCGCGCAGTTCTGGTTGTACATCACTGGACCATCTGAATATCATTATGTCATCACTAGAATTAAGACTTGCAAACCATACAGTGAAATAGCAGCAAAGAAAACACCAATATCCCTCTCCTTGAGTTACCTTCCTGAGTGCTTTGGGGTGCTGGAAGGAAAGCAGTGGCAGATGTTTGTGGCCTCCCAAGCAACCTGCATCAGAAATAATCACTGCTTTTTTCCTTGCAAACTGCAAAAGGATTTTGACAAAACAAGTTTTGAAAGATCAAACCTCCTTTGCGCAGACAGCAGCCTGAAATAGTTCTCTAAGCCTGTGTGAGATTTGTGGCTAAAGCGGGTTGATCTTCACTGGGTTTCTTCAAAAACTCAGGCTCTCCCATGCAAACCTCTCCTCCTCCATTAACCTGGATGTCAGTGTTGGGGTTTATCAGCAGCCTTTCAAAAACAATCACTTAAAAGAATGTTTCTTTTAAACAAAATGAAATAAATTTCCCAATTTTTCAGCACTGACATCCAAAAAATGAATGCTAGATGTTACAGATCCTTCCTCAGCAGCTTTCTCCTAGCAACAATGATGGCTCAGCCAGGGTCAGCCAGACAGCCTCAGTCATGCCCCCAGGTCCCCAGTCTCATCCTGCACCATGGGATAGCACACAGTGTATTTGACTTTTGTGGCTGGAGTTGTGAAAATCTGTACAAGAGAAAACCAGAGGTGACTGAGTTCACAAACACATCTCAGAGGCATGTGCAACCGCCACCTGCATGTCCCACTGCCATGAATGGGGTTGACACTGGACTCCAGTCTGTGGCTTTGGTGAAATCAGTGACACCCCTGGCTGCTGGGAGGGGAAGGTGATGCTTTACCTGGGTTATTGCCATAGATGAGGGTCTTTTATTTTGTCAGCTGTGCACAGCTATGAATATGCCCACAGACTGTCTCTGAATCATGTCCTGGTGCTGGCTATTTGGCTGCACAGCAAGGAGGTCACAAGGCTGAACCTTGCTTCTGAGTTTTCCTGCTTTCCCAGATAATGTATTTTATTAATAATTTAGAAACATCTTACCCCTGTCTTTGTGGGAAAAAAGGTAATTAATAAAAAGAATGGCAGTGAGCATTAAACACCGGCTTAATTTTTTCATCACCACTATCAAGGTTTGGATTTTAACTTTGGAATGTCCTTATCTAAAATGAAATCAAATAAGCACTTTGTGGCAAGGGGTCCTCCGCCCCCTCTCACCCAAGGGAGCTTGTTAATGTGTAGCATTTGCTCCACTGCTGCATGCTTGAATCAGTTCACCGAAGTTGACACATGCACGTGTCTACCTACAGGTAGTCCCACATGAGCATATGGCTGGTAATAGTCATGTCCATTGGTTTATAGGCTTCCCAATCCCTGGGTACAGATAAGGATGGCTGTGGGTGAATTAAGCTCATAGAAAGATACCCAAGCAAAGTGAAATACATAAAACCCAAAAGCATACTTTTAATGACCATTGTGTGATACACTGCAGGATTCAAGCAAGATCCCATCCTTGTGGTTCAGACAAAAGCAATCTCTACAGAACAGCAAGTCCAGCTCTCACAACTCTGACCGTGCAGTGAGGGCTGGGAAAAGGGTTTGACTTCATTCACCCTCATGACTCATGAGCTTCTATAGTACATTACCCACCCCAGCTTCTGCCAAAAGCCAGACACAGGAAGAAAAGGGCCAAATGACCTCAAAATAGACTGAACCCATCACATGATATCTGAAGGAGGGCCTATAAGGATGCTGGGGAGGAACTCTTCATTAGGGACTGTAGTGATAGGACAAGGGGTAACGGGTTCAAACTTAAACAGGGGAAGTTTAGATTGGATAGAAGGAAGAAGTTCTTTACTGTAAGAGTGGTGAGGCATTGGAATGGATTGCCCAAGGAAGCTGTGAATGCTCCATCCCTGAAGGTGTTCAAGGCCAGGTTGGACAGAGCCTTGGGTGACATGGTTTAGTGTGAGGTGTCCCTGCCCATGACGGCAGGGTTGGAACTAGATGATCTTAATGTCCTTTCCAACCCTAACTATTCTATGAGTCTATGATCAGACTATCCAGATGGGCTGTGGTTTTTTGTGACTACAATGTGGACAACTGTCAAGTTGGAACTGGAGAACAGTCTTGGGCCTGGGCTTACATGCAAATATGGATGCAGACATCTATTTTTCTCCTAAACCCTTTCATATTGTGAAAGCTTGCAAACAAAAGCAAACTGATTCCTGTCTCTGCTTTTACCACAGGAGGGATGGACAGAATGAGCCCAGTGTTATGTCATCCACTTTCTGTGGGGTGGGAAGAGCTCAACTGATCCCACACTCACAAACGGACGGGCTCAGAGCCCTCTGGTTTCTCAGCAGCTTTCAGGCTTTCTTTTCATCCTGAATCTAATGGGTGAATGGCGGCAGAGTTCATGAGGATTTTCAAATGAGCTCAGAGGAGCTTGTTCATGAGAATTTGACTCCTTGGCAAATAGCCCACAATAGCTGATATTTTCCAGTTTATGGGAGAGAGTGTTTTCCAGCTATGCGTAAGTTTTTAGGTCACATAACCAACACATTATTTTAATGCTAATTCCTCTGCATCCCCCTTGGAACCATGTGCACTCTTTGGAAGGGCATATGCCCCCATCTGAAAGATTCATGGGCTTTTTACAGTGGTGTACTCTCACTCACACCCATGTATGAAGTTTGGCTCCTGGATAACCTAAATGGCTTGCATGGGAAGTGGAGCTGCCACAGGCTGGCAAAATAGAAGGGTGAAACATGTAAGGCATGGGTTAGCAGCACATTGAAAATAATAATTGATGAACTTGACATACCAGATACACAAAAATAACAAAAGAAGTGAGAGGAGGAAGAGGAAGCAAAAGACATGTCCCTACCGGACATATGTTGACGTTGCTCTCCTGACAGTTGGCTACAGAGTGCAGTGAACCTACTGCCCACCTGCACCCATGCCTCGGTATAGCCCAGGCTGCATGTTGCTGTCTGAACAAATATTGCTTCTTTTGCCTTGTACAAACATGGGGGCTATCATCTGCAATATTCCACCCTTATGTCATTGAAGAAGAATGTTCTGAAAATGAACCACTGAAGACTATGGGCTTTATAAGGACCAAGGGACAAGAGTCTGCTGTCATGTAAATCCATTGCCTTGGATAGAGTTATTGCAAGTATGATGCCCCTCCTCCCCCCTCCCCCCATCTTAATCAGTACCATTTCACTCTAATTTCTGTAATAGTTTGGAAGTAGCTCTGGGAAAAGTCTAGCTGCTTTTTTGTTGTTGTTGTTTTGGCATTAACGTGAATTCAGCAACATGAAAATATTTTGTGAATTTGCCCCGTTTCTGCTGAATTGTTCCTGCTGAGGTAAACAAACATGCCGAAAAAGCACCCTTCAGAACAGAATGTTTTGGTTTTCCAGCCAGAACAAATATCTTCACATTTGCCACCATCCTTAATGCCAATAAAAAAACCCCACAACCCAAATTTTCAAGAAAATTCTCTAACTTGAAGGGAAACATAACATTTTGTCCCAGAAAAGCCATTCTGTGGGTGTCACAGCTAACTATGAAATTTATACGCTTTTTTAGCTTGCTAAAATATGCAAATCTTTGTCTTCTGGGTTGATCCATTAATTTCAATATTGTTTCATGAAATTGTCAAAGGCACAAACCAAGAAATAATAACAAGCAAACAAACAGTGATCTTGTCATGCTCTACATGGAAGGCTGGAAAGAGTAGAAATGAATGAACTGAGTTCAGGTGTTGACTTACGCCACTGCAAACTCAGCATGCAAGTGATACGGGCAGATGAGAACTTCTGGTCTAAAGCAATATGCTGCCTTTACAATGCTGCTTCAGCTTTCAGAAGTCTCCAGTTGTGCCAGTGATCCAAATTCTCCTGTGGTATTTCAATATATTGATTTTATACCTTCTCAGTTTGAGAGGGTTGCACCTAATCTGCTGTGTCATCTCTTTGCAGCATAAGCAAAAAGCAGAATTGTGTTGCTAGAGTGTTTCAGCAAGCCTTGGTCTCATCTCACTTTTACCAGCTTGAATCATAACATGACTGCTATAATCAGGGTAGATATATAGAATAACCCTGGGGCAGTCATGTCTTTTCCAAGATTAGAGCTGGAAATTCAGCAGCAATCCCCTGGTTTGGGAAAGACTGTTGGATTTACTTGCATGCCAGGAACCAACTTGAAAGCCAAGACCTCACCCTTACTCGCACACACACAGGTTGCTTTGTTAAACAATATCAAAGTTTCACTCCATTACTTCTTCGTCCGGAAGCAGTGAACTGACAACTTAAAGATGAAAAGTTGGAAAAGTTGCACAAACTTGTACCAACAACACAGTTTACATCACAATTTACAGTGCTTTTGTTCAGAACTGAGGATTTCCGCTCTGACTTCTGTGTCTTTGCAGTCCATAGTCCAATGTAAGTTGACATGGCTTTATTATTTCCTTATGGTTGATTTTGCATCAAAACAAAATGAGCTGATTTAAATCATTGAAAGTTGCTGCTTTACCTGTGGGACTAGTTCAGACACGAAGAGAAGGAGCTACTTTCTTGCTGTGAGAAAATAAAGCTCCATTCAAGTTAATGGAGTTACACTGATTCACTTCCATGGGGATTTGCTCCTGTTCTCAGAAGTGTCAGTACACAGTAGTTAATGAGCATTTTGGCATGGACTTAGGAAAGCCTGAGTATCATCCCGGTTAGTACGTGGTGATATTAAAAAGAAAACCAGGATAATACTGAACAGGTAAGTCATGACATGCAATCTGCAAGATAATTAGTTTATTAAAAATATACTAGAACTGCATATTCCACGTACAGTCTGTGTTCTGTCAGCCTGATGACATCTAAGTGGGTTATGCACTTCATGACTCTTCAATCCATAGTCATTCTGCTGTTATAAAGCTCTAAAATTGATCCAGTTAACTTTATCATTATCTAAAGAAAGAACTTGAGTGGCTGAACAAAGTGCTCTGAACTTCATGTCTCCATCCATCATCTTGTCCTAAGGACCTTGCTGTCTTGCTTTCTTGGAACTGGCTCCTGTTCAGAAAAAGACTAGGCAGCAAGTCTTCAAAAGCAAGATAAAAAGCAGAACTACGGGCTGTGCTTGGCTCTGTTCAGCAGCTTCTACCTCCCTCCTTCAGAGCAAAGGGGTATGGCTGGAGAATTCAGGCTCTGCAGCTGAGCAAGGCATGGGGTAAAAGAAATCAGAGCGTCAGAGAGAATAGTATGCGCTGGCATGCACTCAGTTACAACTGTGTTAACAAGCGGATGTTGTTCAGGGGAAACATGGTTATCAGGTTTATCTGCACACTGTCCCTGTTTAGGTTTCACAGCTATGTCCCTTGTCCCTGCAGGGACTGGCTGAGACACCAGCTACTAACAATGGGAATAACTGGGCACCGTGCACCCCTGGTGTCAGCCTGACCCTCCTTTAGTCTTTTATTACTTTGTTAACTAAACATATTTACTGTAAGGAAATTCTACTACATCTAAACGTTTCCTGCTTCCTGAAATACTTTCTGTCAAATACAGCTAAGATAAGAGAAGCTAAGAGAAATTCCCAAAGAAACTAGGAATTTCTAATGGCCTATGCTCTATGTGATGGCCAATCAGATGAGGTACTTATTAAGGTATTGCTTACTGGGAAAAGATATAACACTGAAGACTGGATATTGATTAACACTGATATATGAAAAGGGAAATCTTTTGGAAAAAGGTCACTTCTGTCTATAGAAAGACCAGTAGTAACATTTGTAAAGCAGACTAACATCACAGCTAATGATATATATGTACGCACCAACAAATCACATAATGGGTCTGATTTAAATGACACTTGACTAAATGGTGCTGCTTAGGACAGCCCAGATGTGGGTAGTGTGAGGCTGTGCGACCTTCATCGTCTTTCTGTCAGGATGCAGAAACTGGGTGCACATTGCTGACTCACAGTAGTTGTGGGTGCTGGGAGGACTGTAAGGCAAATATTCCAGGCATATAAAGGCACTGCTGCTCGTACAAGCGTCTGTTCAAGCCATAATATACTTCAATGCATTAAAACAAAATAGGCATAGCAGCCAAACCCTCACTTTCTCCTTGTTACCCAGTTTTGGAGGCTGAACATTACCCAGCCCTCTGTGGGAAAGGATGAGGCAGCTCCTACTATGTCTGCCTGGTAAGCTACTCTGTATATGATTTGGGTTGCAACTCTTCCCTAGTTTTCTCCTTGATGGATATATATGGGCTCCTACAGCAATGATTAAGGTGTCTAAGGAAGAAATGAGGATAAAGTCTACATCTTCCTTGAACATTGTTCAGTTAGCTGAATGACAAATAGACTATCAGACACCTGTTAAAGTGTGATATAAGGCAATAGCCTACTAAATTAGATTACCTATTTCTTCTGCTATTTGAACACTTTTCATGCAGAATTCCCAGGATATTCACAGCCCTTGGAGAAAAAAGGGCTTCATTTAAAAGCTCAAATGCTAGACCTAGGGCACACAGAAAAGATGTGCCTGAAGGATTTGTTCTGTCCTGATCAAGGGTGAAAGACTCCAAAGCTCTGAAGCACAGGAGGTCTCCAGGGATGTCCAACCCCAGTAAGATACTTGGCAAGAGGCAAGATACTTGCCTCTTCTTATTCAAAAAGCAACTACAAACTCCCAAAGGTATACCCAGAGTTTCAGCTCTTACATACAATGTTCATGTATGATAATTGTTAACCAGGTTAAATGAGGCAGTTTCAGTAAGAGATTCCAGCATTATTTCTTTCTGGTCCTTCCTGAGTGATTTATATTAATTGTTCAGGAAAACCAATATAAAAATACTGGTCCCTTGAGGCTGCAGGCTTTGTGTCAGTCTCAAGTATTGTACAAATAACTAGTTGTATATGGCTTAGCAGTGGGCATGCACTCTTACGCAATTCAAGTGGCCAGGAGTGAAGTATTTTACTTTTTTAGTTTAGGGCATCTGTCCAGGAATTACATGTTAAAGGGTTGAGAAATGAAATCCACTGGAGTAACTGATGTGCTGTTGTTGTTGGACTCGCAGGGAAAGATTTCAGCCAAGATTCCTCCTCAGACATAGAGATCAATTTTAGTGATGGCTCCTTTCTTGGAATCATGTTGCATCAAACATTTGAACTGCAAACAGCTTTGTTTCTGAGACAGAGCCACTGGATAGCCAGAGCAGCACACACAGGCACAGCTACTGCAGGGAAAGCTCTCTGTTGTGCATGATGTGGCTGCGAATGTTTGGACTGAATGCTCAGCTGAGGTAAATTGGCATAGTACTACTCACATCAGTGATGTTAGTGCAGTTTTCAGTGACTGTTTAGCTTCTTTGGGGCTGCCAGGGGAAGGAAGGGCAGAGCATGGAGTCTGGGAGAGAAGTGGTGGGTGGTCACGGTGGAGTGATGTACTGGGAGCTGCCCCATATGGTGCAGCCTGGGCTGGTGGCTCATGTGTTTGCCTCCAAGAAAAGGCAGCAGTATTTGTTAGCACTGATAGACAGCTCTGCATCATCTGATAACTAGTCCTGGTTTCTATTCAAGGGCCATTTTTGAAAGCCTGACTTCAGTGACATCTTATTTCTCCCAAGCACCTTGATCAACCCAGAAAGTAATGGCAGCAAGAGGTGGGACGGCCACATTCTGCTAGCCAGGATGTACATGGCCACCACCGAAACAGTGGCAAAAAAGACTGGGCAGCTCCCAGGAGGTCCGAGTGATGCAGTGGAGTATGCAGTTCTTCCTCCTAATGCAAATGGATGACAGCAAGGTTAAAGAACTTTACTAGGGTGCTTTCCTGCTAAATCTGCACCTGTCTACTTGCACATACCTACACAGGAGATTGAGTGCCTGGGACGTATAAATAAACTGCTTTCTGGTAGGTCATTTGAGATGGTGTAGGATGGTATGTTTTTATATTATTCCTTCCAGTCCTGGAGATATGAATTGATCTAATCACTGAAGATAAGCAACATCAGTTCTGGTCAGTATGGAGATGAGAGACCTCCAAGAAAAACACAGGTGCTCCAGGAAATGCAGCTGCTGATCCAGCACTGCAGACAATGCTACATGGGGCTTCTGGAGCACAGCTGCAATGGTGGCAAATCCCCTGGGAGAGCCATAAACCCCTGGCACTTCTCATGGGAATGGGGTGTTAACTCTTGTGTGTACGCTGTTGTGTTGTAATTCCTGCATGAGAGCAAACTCCTGCTCTGGGCTTCTTCTCATGATACAACTGACAAACCAATGTGACTACCAGGAGCACTCCTGGAGTCCTTCCCCATGGTTGTATGGTGGTTTTAAGGGGCACAAGTCTCTCATATGAACCACAATATACATAATTATTTGAGTACCAAAAATATGATCTGCACCCTGTTATTCCTTATGGCTGGTTCCCCCTCCCTTGAAAAGGTGCAAGCTGTGTCTGGTGCAAAGTGGTTACCCTGCTCCACCCTCGGGGTGGGTGAATGTCAGCACTGAATTTGTATTTCTGCAGAATGAAAGACGATAGGAGTTTATTATTGCCATGGCAGGGGGGTTGGACCTAGTTGATCTTTAAGATCCCTTCTAATCGAAACCATTCTATGATCCTAAATGATGTTGCAATATTGGTCAGTCACCACTAGCAATTGAAGTTGTATAATGAAGTCATACTTCATCTATGAAGTATTGGTTTTTTTCATACTGCTTGGTGGTTGGTTTTTGTTTTGGTTTGGGTTTGGTTTTGGTTGTTTTCTTTTTGTTGTTGCTGTTGTCTTGGTGTGTTGGGGTTTTTTTCTTCTACTGGCAACTGAAGTGGTAGACAAATATCTGACCTTACTGGAAGATTCAGGCAACTTTTGTGTTTTTAAGTATCCCTCATTTGCTAAAGAAAACTTGAATGTTGCAATTTTCCCTATTCTGAGAATGTAACCTTCTGTGAATTAATATTTCACAGAAGCTGCAATTATGTGTTTTGGAGGAGGAAAAGGTGGGAGGGAAAAAAGAAGCGAAGAAGATATTCAAAGAAATCTTGGAACTGCTTGCAGTCCTCACCAGACACATGAGAATGGGAAGTGTACACAATTTCCAATAAGGGAGCTGTGACAGTTGATTTCTCCACACAGGAAAACAGAGCTATATTATGCCACAGGGTAGACTGAACAGCAGCCCGGTTTACAGTTTCAGTAGCTTGGGAGCTTCCAGAAAAATCTTTTGCGTCAAACCTTTACTACTATTGCCACCATGTGGTGGAATCCGACAAAAGGTTCCATTAGCGGCAACAAAATTTGTACACTATGATTTCTCTCATATCGAATGTATTCAGAGGGATTTAGAGACTCTCATATTTTTAATAATGACAGTAATAAGAATCTTTATTTTGCCTTCTCAGAGAAATCTTTGCATTGGGTGCAGCAAGCTCGTGAATGTTTTAAGTTGTAGCATCTATAGTAAAGTTACCCCAAAGGAGTTGGCATTTTCAACTGAACCGAAGCTCTGGGGACAAGGCATCCTCCAGCTTTCCCGCAACTTTCCCGCAACTTTCCCAACCTCTTCCTCAGTGTCTCTGACTATTGATGATCCCTCTCTAACTAGCAATGTCACGGGTATTGCATGGGTAGAAATCCCCTAACCTACTTTCCCTGAAGACACAGATGGACACAGCAAGCTAATTCCTGTGCTAATCCCCTGGCACCCATCGTGGGCACTTATAACCAGGCTGGAGAGTTCCAGCTGGTGCAATAGCCCCCATCACGAGTAGCGCCATGTTGTGCTGTTTGGATGAAAGTATCTTGGATGAAAGGCAACCTGATGGGACCGAAACCACAGGGCAATTCTGGTAGCTAGCTGTGGAGCTCTGCTTTGCTCTTTGCTTCCCCTAGAAATACGTCTAATTAGATTTTTCAGAGAGGAGAGCAGCAGCCAGATGCCTTGCTACTAATGCAAACCTACATGATGTTATTTTCTTTTTTCTTCTTGTTTTTCTTTTTTTCTTGTTTGTTTGTTTGGGGGGGGGGTTGGGTTTTTTTTAGGTCACAAAGCCTGTATTTTGGTAATTTCAGCAGTTTGCCTAATATTTTAACTAGTAGGCTAGGGAATCCTCCTACTATGTATGTCCCAGTTCGACTACCATATCCATTTCCCCTCAGGTCTTGTTCCTTGACTGCGCATTTCAGCAGATAAAACAATTACCAAGCATTTGATCCATACCTATCCCCATGATATTTTACTTTCAGTTAATCCTGGCATCTGTTCTCCCCTTTTTTCCTCTGTCATTTGAGTCAGCCTGATTTCAAACATTTAAACTGGGCTACCGGTTCTGCCTTTCTCCCTTTGTGTGGCCAAGGGCCTGTCCAGAGAGCAAGGGTTAAGAGCAGGGATTGTAGCCAGTGTCAGTATTTCTGTATGCTATGTGTTAGGTCTAAAAATACTACTATCATCTAACATGTCTGATGCCCCTATCTCTACAGGTTGTCTAGTGATTCTACTGTTTACCCCATTTACATGGCAGATTTACTGAAGCCTGTTTCCAATTCAGGCTTTGTTTAATGGTTCCTTAGGTTTTTTGCGTTAGAAAATTTGTTCATCCCAGTTTAGTGTCTACAGTTAGTCACCCTGTACCCCCTGCCACAGCCCACTTATAG
The DNA here is from genome assembly GCA_009867235.2 of Psittacus erithacus. Classification (NCBI taxonomy): domain Eukaryota; kingdom Metazoa; phylum Chordata; class Aves; order Psittaciformes; family Psittacidae; genus Psittacus; species Psittacus erithacus. Next base: position 164,813 of record WYDI02024752.1, on the reverse strand, counting down.
AAATGAGCACTTATGGCACCACACAGCTGACCTGGTTGAGAAAGCTGCATCAAAAGACACAAGTCATGTTTAAACAGCAAATGAGTATCTTGGCTTGTGCCCTGACAGCCAAGGTGGCCAATGGCATCCTGGTCTGTATCAGAAATAGTGTGGCCAGCAAGGCCAGGGCAGTGATTATCCCCCTGTACTTGGCACTAGGGAGGCTGCACCTCAAATCCTGTGTTTAGTTCTGGGCCGCTCACTACAAAAGAGATATTGAGCTGCTGGAGAGGGTCCAGAGAAGGGCAACGGAGCTGATGAAGGGCCTGGGATATGCAGTCCACTGCAATGAGCCTCATCTTTAGCCTTCTCCTCCCCTCCTGTATAAGGGATGTCACAGGAAATCTTGGCAGCTCCAACTTTAATTTAACTCAGACCAGACCACGCTGAAGCTCCCTGTCCCTCTCCTGAACAAAGAGCTCCTCCAGGCATCAGCCAGGGATGGCTCCTGGGCTGCCGTGTTCCTGCCCGCCGTGGGAACAGCCTGTCCCCCTCGCTGCCAGACAGCTCCAGTGGCTGCCCTTCTCCCTCTTCAGAAGTTCAGTCTGTGGGAGAGGAGTCCCAGATTGACAGACACAGGGCATGAAGGACTCATGGGGGTTCTGAAGCCAAACTCGGAAAAAAAGCAAAGCTGAGGGAGAAGCTGCTTAAAGTGAAAGAGGCTTGTGGAAATTATTGAATGGAATGAAGTAAAACACCCCACCCCGAGTTTTCACTTTGATTAATCAGGCATGTTTTTATTTGACTGAGAATGCAGTGTTCTCTTTCATTTTCAGGCTATTTATCCTATTGCAAGGCCTGTGAAGTGATTTTTGCAAAACAGGAAGTCAAAGAGTTTAACTTTGAGAAGTGTCAAAATATGAACTGCAAAGGTTTTCAGAATAAAACATTTCACGCAATAAACATTGAAAAAAATCTATTTTGAAATTCATCAAAATTATTCCCTTGCCTTTATTTCTTTTTTTTTTTCTCTAATGTCTGTAAAGTTTTCAGAACAATTTTTATCCTGTATTTTATTTTTTACTCATTGAACTAGTAGTAATTGACTTACCAGACTGGGTTTGTGCAAACCCTCCCATTCCTTAAACAGGCAGACATCTGTGTTACAGCTGGTTATAGATGCAAAAGAGCAAAGAGATAGGCTGAGGGGAAAATAAAACCTACTATCCTGCATATACCTGCCCACTGATGTGTGTTATCATCCATTCATCATTCCTACTGTAACAACTTTTTTCTCTGCTGACTTGTTCCTCTATTTTAGAGCTGCTGATCATTTCTCAGCCATAGCAGGTGGCTCACCCACATCCTAGCACATGGCCATTTGGCCACAAAGCTGCTTTGCTGCCCTCACCTTTGCCTTGTCTGATGACTCCAGTGATGCCTTTTTTAATGACTCATACTGTGTTACTGCTTCTGCCAAGCAGAAGTTGTGTTTCTGCCCAAATCAGCTCCCCGCCCCTAAAGCTTGAGGTGTGGGTTGAATGTTTTTCCTTTTATTTTATCAAATGTATCCATGGAACCATCCGAGTACTTATAACAACCACAAATCCCCATCAATTTACTGAGAAAGCCTGCCACAAGTCTCATCAAAAGATAGTATGGCTTTAATCACAGCAAGACTCACCCTTTTGAACTGAACTCTTGAGCAAAAAAGTACATGAGGCAAACACAGCCTTTGGCACATCTACATGGAAAAACTTCAGAGTGCTCCATGGCTTGGCCTGCCGAGCGCGAGGCTGAGCTCTCACTCTGTCAATCTGATGGGATTTTTACTACAGGCTTTTTGTTTTTGTTGCTCCATTGTTGGGAGAGAGGGAATCTCTAGTTGCCAGATACCAAATTGCATATGATCTTATTAAGCAGTCAATGAAAATACATGTTCCCTTTCTATACATGGTAATAAGAGTGCTGTTTTTTTCTCCAGGCTTTAGCCTTCCTAAGGCTGGATTTTAGGTAAGTTATAATGACAGTTGTCGAGGTTCATGATGCAAACTCAGATCCAGATTCTCAGTTAGAAAAAAGTTCCTTGCAATTAATGACAGTTTTATCTCAAGTTCTCAGAAGCATCAACTAGGCTAAAGATGCTGTTCTCAGCAATGAGAGCTGCTAGTAGTGAATTTAGCAGCTATTCCAGCTGAAATAACATAAGGACTTTCTTTTTCCTCTTTACGAGCTGAACTTCAGCTGTGTGACTCCAGCATCATCCCCTCCAGTGTAATTCACCCTGTTTTTTCTGTAAATATCTGTACATATTAATATTAGAGACAAAAAGTACGTTAAACTGAAGTTAAGAGTTCAGTGCCAGGAGAAGCAAAAAAAAAAGGCATTGAAGCGATGACTTGACTTCAAACTCACTGCTTGTTTCTGGCAAGGTTCCAAAGCATATGATTACCAAGGTCACACACTTTGATGAAGTTCCCTGGCACAGTAGGAGAGTTAAAATAATGTATTGTGGTTCTTTTTGCTATGGGGTAATATTACAAACACTGTTTATTTGGTATCTCTCCTGCCTCCAGCCCTCCCCACTTCAGACTAGGAAGGAATCAGCTCTCATGAGGTAAACGGGGTCAGAGCTGGTGAGGCATTGCTGCCCAGATGGAGTAATCCTGGAGGTTTGGTGGGTGGGTGCTTTCCCTTAGATGATGCTGATTCACTGCTTTAGGAAGTGACTTCCTGATACATGGTGTTCAAAGCTAAAAATTAGGTGCTTTTTGCTTGCAGACATTCCTTCCCTGATACTTCTTGAGAAAGCACATATGCTAACCAAAGACCAGTGCATGTGGGCTTCACAACATGTCTCCTGTATCCTGCTTGGTTGTGGCACCCTCAGGCTTTCCAGCTCTTTGGATGTCAATGCCAGTCTCATTGGGTTTGATGTATACAAATGCCTCAGCTCCTGGAGCTGAGTCCATCATCTGGCAATTTCAGCTTTTCATTATGAGAATATCATCTTCAACCCTCTGGACTGATGGGGAAAAAACTTGCTTAATACATGCCAAATAAACCTTCATTCTCAAAAGCTTGATGGCAAATAGAGAAAACTCAAAATGCAGAGAAGGTGTTGACCTGGGAGGAAGTATCTGAGCAAACCTGAAGGTATTTTAACAGTATTTGGGTTTGATTCTTGAACTGCTGGATGCTGTAAGGCAGGCAACGCTTCATCCTTCCCCCCTGGCTGTTCCTTGACTGTTACTATACCTAGTGAGATACTGGTTGCTTGCCTGGAAGCAGCTGCTATTTGCAGCTTTTCTTGGTTTTCTAGCTTGTTGAAAGTGGTAGAATGTACCTGTGCATTGTTAATTTATATTTGTTGTTGTCTGTCCTGGCAACTTTATTTATAGCTGATTAAAGCTCTTGGTTAGGGAGGCTGAATTCATACAAGCATCTCTTGGCTGCTCTACATTAAAGTGAGGCCAATATTTATGGAAAACAGAATATGGCAGAAAGCTTGGGGTTTTGTGGTTACTACAGTATGTCCCCATTGTTTTCTTTTCTGGTGTGCTTACCCCACTGCTTGCCTTCAATAGCCAGGTTTGGGTTTGTTTCTTGGCGGAATGGCTTGCCAAAACCATTGTTTTCTGATTAATATCACATTCTGACAGAGCCTTGGATGAGTAGATGGAGGAGATCTCTCTGCTTCTTGAAAAGAAAACGGCCCTGAAATCCCCATGCTAATCTCTTTTGCGTGAACGGTGCTGCAAAACACGGCTTTGCATACAGTCAAAATCAAAACCAAGAGCCTGGGAGAAGAAAGTAGCTTTCAGTCTCTCCAGGCGAAAAAGATAGCACCCTCAAGCCCAGATTTTTCCTGGCTGCAGTGTTGTCTTTGCATTTTGCCTTGCAGAGCTGTCTAGGAGCTAGAGATGGTGCCCCAGATCTGGGAGGATCATGGAGGAGATGGGTGTCTGCAAGGTATCCCTCGCTCTGTGAGGGCTTATTGTGGGAACTGTGGCCTCTGCAGCTTCTCCATGTGTGAGTAAAGGACATGGTGGACTTCGTAAGTGACCCTTTCTGGAGGTAATTTCCTCTGAGCACCATGGTGGGGTTTGCACAGTTTCTGTTCATGTATGGTTGGGGTTTACCACAGGCTCATGAGAGCAACTGGGTGTCTGCACATCTATCACACACAGAATGCTAACATTGATGTGTTAGTGATGTTCTCTTCCTCCAGCTTGCTCCCACAGTTTGCCCCCTGCTCTGGCACCAAACCCAAATCCCTTTCTGCTCCACAGACCCCACCAGGCTGACTCAAAACCCAGACTCAGCAAATGCAAACCAGCAATGTGGAGTGACCCTGAGAACCCAAACTGGGGGCCCTGCTTTTAACCAGAGGATTAGTCTGAAGGAGGAGGAGAGATCCTTGCAGCTCTCCCAATTTTAACCATAGTTAGCGCCTAATTAATGAAACATTTAACTTGTCTGGGACATGGGCTTGGTGGGGGGAGAGACACCCCAGGCCAATCAGCACTGATGTATTCTGTTTCTCTTGCACTGAGGCAGAGCATTTCTAAGTGATGTGTGTGTGATTGCTTCCAGATTTACGATTACTTCCATCCTTTTAATGCTGGATTAAAAAAAAAAAGTACTCCAAAGAAGTTGGTTTGGCATAATCTAATTTTCTCATGTGAAACAGTTTGTAGACCAGATGACCCCAAACAATGGGAAAGTTTGTCTCAGCCCGGCTGGTTTTGCTGCAGGCAACCTTCCTCTCTGCTGCCCTCCCTTAACCAAATGTGTCAACTGTCCCTTATTTATACTTGTCAGCTCTGCGCAGGGACTTCAGTGCTGCTGCCTTAACCAGGCTGCAGTGCTGGCAAGTGAGGAGCACATTACAGCAGATGAGAGTGGATGTGTCTCCTGCCAAGGAGAGGACCAAAACCAGATTGAGTCAGAATATTTTCCCGACTAAATTGCAGATTTTGGAAATTCTCTGTGAGGGTAGCCAGGGGTTAAGAGACATGACCTTGGACCCATTAAGATACAGATGAACTCAAAAGCTTTTAAAACTCATCTAACTAAATTGCATCTTAAATATGTCAGTTCAGATAGCTTCTCTTAGCTGGAAAACTGTTTTTCACCCAAGAAGTTGCTGAGAGGCTTCTATGAGGAATTCTTGGCTGGCAAGGAAAGAAAGGTCTTCAGTGCTTTAAGATGGCATGTAGGAAAAGAAAGGGCCTGAGGTGTGAGAAGGCTCCGGTAAGCTCTGCTCACAGTAAAAGCAATCTCTTCTGTCAGGAAGTGACCTTTTTAGCATATGGGACATAGTTCAAAATGGAAACTTTTATAAGGCTAAAAATCTGCATACCTGCCCTGCCCTCTCCCTTTAATTTGTTCCATGTACTTATTGTGTGCTCCTTAGTTTTCATGCAGTAGCTCTGATGTCTAAAACTGGGTAAGGGACCCTGCTCCATGCACTAAATTTGGATATGGAGAAAGGGGCTGGACCTCAGCATTGTGGTGCCCTCTCACACATGGGCGGCCTTTGGCCTTTGGTGCTGCAGATGTCACCAGGAGTGGAGGGCAAACAATAACTCAGAGAAAAGAATCAGCAAATAGAAAGGAAAAAAAAAATAGAAAGGAAAAAAAAAAAAAAAGAAAAAAAAAAAGAGGAAAAAAAAAAAAAGATCCAAGTTGGTTTTAATTCCTAATGAATAATTTAGATCCAGTTCAACTCTTCTGTGATTAGGGCATAAAAAAGAAATGGGGAATTAGTGGTTCTCCCGCTCTCAGCTTCTGTGTTCTATTCTCTTTCCTTTGTGAGTTTTTTTGGTTTGTTTTTTTCTTTGCTTATTGATTTATTTAATATAGAAAATAATTCAGCTAGACAGAGGAATGCATGTTTTGTTCTAAAGGGAAAAAGTTCTGCGTATTTCTGTTCAAGCATCCCAAGACAACAGCAGCAGGACAAAATCCAGCACTGCTCTTATATTCGTATGTTGCTGATGATGGTATTGCCATGCCATGTGAAACTTCAGATGGGCAGCTCTGCACATAATTAAATGAGGTCACACCAGAGCAGGCTTAGCTAAGTAGGCAGTATCACTCCTGGTGTTTAGTGCGAGACTGATAGGAGGACTAGCTCATGGGTGACTGTATAGTTTGATATGTAGTTCCTTTGGCCAGATGTGAGAAATATATAGGGTACAGATCCTTACAGGAGAATCCACATTTCCTAGTGCTGACCTGGCAAATTCAAGGGTTTCAGACAGTGCCAGAGAAATCAAGAAAGCAATTTTCCAAAAAACTGAAACAAAAGAAAGCGAAGAAGATAAAAAATGAGGCGGCATTTAAATTGGAAAATATCAACAAAGCATTGCAATGATCAGAATGTTTCATCTGAGATGATCCAGACACGAAGATGGAGCAAGAAGGAATTTCGCATCATCTAACTGATATGAAAGCCTGATAACACCCACCTGCAGGTGATAAAAATCATCACCATGGGCAGAGATGCAGCTCAGTTCCCAGTGGGGTTTCCCTCTCCCGTCTACAAGGGGACCTCAACCTCTGCAGACTTTCTTGCCCTGTTCGTATCATGCTTACCAGTTGTACTGGCCCACAGGATAAGAACATGTCTATGATGACTGTTAAGAGGGCTGGCCTCTGTATTTCATTTGTGTGACAGTTGGATTGTAGGAAGAATTCCCAGTAGTTGGTGGTTTCAGAGGTCCTTCTTCAGCCAACACTTTACATGTCCTTGAGATTTACCCTAGTCACACGTCTTTTTGTGTTTCTCTCTGTAGTTTATTTTGCAGTCCTTCCAATTAGCATACACTCATATGACTGTGAATATTAATGTGATTTTCATTTATTTCCAGAGATGATAGCCATGTGGATCAGCAGGGCTCCACTAATCTATGCTGAAGATGTCAGAGTTGTTAAAGCTAGTTTAAAAGGCATGGAAACTGGTGATGGTGGGGTAGCTCATTATAAACTCATTACAATTCCATCCTGGAAGGTGAGGAGTATTGAACATTTTATTGGAGTGCTGTACATATATAGGGCAAATGTAGCTGAAAAATGTGTGAATTGTAATCTTATATGATGAGAAAAAGCCAATAACAAAAGAAAGCCCCAGACAGAGTGTGGACAGAAAGGCAGGATTCTGTTAGCATAGAGATTTGCTCTTCCCAGCAAGATGTGTCGTAATGTTTATCAGAATGCTTTTTTGCGTGTGGATCTGTGGTTCGTGTCTGACTGCATTGCCTCAGATTACAAAGGCATTTCTCCACTTCCTTCTGAGGACAAAACATAGAGCCGTGGGAGTTGGTTGGAGGTCAGGGTGGTCTTAATCTCCTTCTGCATCTTTCATTCTCTGCCCTCTTCCGAGGACCTAATTTAGATAGCCACGGCAGACTGTCCCCAGGGCTTAGTGAGTGCCAGCACCGTGCAGATCTCCCACCCTGCTTGCAGAGCCACAGCACCATGTTGGAGCACATCATTCTCAGACTCCATGCCCTCTGCCTTTTACCCAGCCCTTTTAGCCTCCACAAGCTCCTTTGAGCTGCCATAGGACAGCGAAAGCAGAAGATGCAGCCAAGTGAGCTTGATGAAATTGCCTTTATCTGATACCCTCTTCTCTAGATGTATAGCCTGTGCCCATCATGGCCTATGTATTGGACTGCAAATTACAGCAGGGTTGCAGAGAAGGATTCATATGTGTCCTGGAATTTCCCTCCGAAATTTTCATACCTAGGCCAAGATCTGTTGAAGGGAAGGGAAACATCACTGAAATGTCTAATTATGTTCATGAGGCATTTGCAAGCAAATATGAAAATAAGGTAAGTAAGGAATGCATTTTATCTCACTGCAATCTGTGTGCACAGACAGAGAGAAACAGGCAATAAAATTGCTTTTTAGTGTCGTTCAGGCAGTGGCTTAGAGCTTCAAGCTACAGTTAACTGGTATACCCAGATGGAAAGGTGCTCCCCAACCCATCTCCATTGCTGAAATACTGGGCTGCTATTGCTGGGCTTCAAATAAACCTGTTACTGCAGAATGAAGAACTTTTGGGGCATTTTTAAGGTGACTGAGTCTTGTGTCCTTACACATCTTAATATCACTAGAAGCATTCTGGGTACCTGTTTGGATCGATGCCCTTCAGGAACGTGGGGGAAAACATCACCATTGTTTGCTTTGCTAAATTAAGCAGAAGAAAATGATTGTGATCTTCTACCTGACTGCCTTTAAAATACTACTTCTACGGACTTCTTGCAGCAATTACCCTGTTAAACCGCATCATTTGTGATTCTCTCTAAGGAAGAAATACAAGGTAAAGATAGAGCCAGAGACTCTGCAGTGTTTGGAATCGCAGAGTACTCCCAGCTTTGGCAGCCTTCAGCACCCTGCCCACCCAAGTGACAGCCAGCGAAAAAGCTTGGTAGTTTCAGTTCTTCGCTGATAGTGACCTAGGAGTGATGCTCCCACTCTTGAAGACTTTCTTTTGCACTTCCCTTGGGTAGATAAAGCTAGAAGGGTTGGTTTTATTTCCTGGTGACCTGAGTCTCATTTGCAACAAGTGAAGAATTCCCTGGTCCCGCATTTCTTTCATGAAGAGTAGTGGAAAGAAACGTTTCCATGAGTGACTGTAATGATCTTTTCCTTGCTGTTTTGGCATCAGATACTGTATTCCATTCTAATTTAATTTGTGGCATTTCCTCCTCATATTTGTTGCCTTATATATTTAAATACGATGTACCCATAATATAGAAAATATGTTCTGTATTTCTGAGCACATTTATACAAAGGCTAATTCTTATGCTGTAATTTGAAAATCATGAGTCAAAAACAAAAATTAAAAGAACAACTGCCTTAAACGTATTTAAGGTAATGGCTTATTTTCAGGAAAAACAACAGTGTATTCATTTTCATTCCAAATCAAAAGCACCCTGGAAGAAGATCTGGGTACTAATATTCACTTATTTTAATATTGGTGATATAATGTAATTTAAGCAGAATGAGGTAATCAATCTTTATATGGTTATATAAATAAAACAAACTACTTAATTTGTTTTAAGTTACAAAGACCTGGAATGCTAACAGGAGTTGAGTGCATTTGTGAATTTATGTAACAAACATATCACTACCGACACCAAATTACATCTCAATCAATGTTAAAAGGCATCTGACATTTCCCTTTGATTTATGGATTAACCTTTACATTTAATACAGTCTAGCATTTATTGTTTTCATCAGTTTGTGGTTTGGTAGCAACCCCAGAGCTCATTGCAGGGACCTAACTAAATTAATAGCTTTTCCCACCATGATCAAACAACTAATGAAAAAGGTCTATGTTGCACAGCTGGTGGGTGCTAATATTTAAACAAACAAAACAAACCTTTATGAAGGACAAATGAGTCTTGGGTTCTGATTCTGCTTAGTAAAGTTATTTATCTTGGGAAACCGAGGTGCACCTATTGACTGGGGTTAAACCTGGCTAAAATGTAATGTATTAAAACCAAAGTGACATGAAAGCAGCCCTGTGGTGGCAGCCCAGAAGAATACATTTTATTTCAGGATTAATTTGCAGGTGAAAATAGAAAGTTTTTATGCCTCATTATCTGAGACATTCTCTCTTTGGCATGGAAAAGATTGGGGAAAAAAATGCAAGTAGTTTTGCCAAGTTCTGCTCCCATTAATACTGTTCAGATGCTGAGGGATTATATATTAGAATGACAAAGCATTAAACAATTATCTGCATCACTTTGTGGAAATAATTCAAATACGAAAGAGCTTTCTTGAATAAAGAATAACACTGTCTTTAAATAACGTCCAGATTACCCTGATTGAGGACTAATTATTTTAACAAGAAAAACATTATGCAACCTAAACTGAATTTAGTGTTGAAAAGTCATTTAACCAGGGACTTTTCATTTCAAGCATCAGTTTGCACACATTTAATCAACATGAACTTCCCATTAACTTTTGTATTGCAAGCAAAAAGGGATTAGCACCTTGTTGTGTGTAACACAGTTGGCCTCCATATAAGCCATGTAGAAGATGTGACAGGCTTGCCCAATTGCCAGGTGCACTCGTCTCCCACTTCATCATGATCAAGAATAGACTGAGACTTAAGAGCTTTGAAAAAATTGACAGATTTGGTTCCATTTGTGCAACTGTTCTGAATTTCTCTTATTTTTGTCCTAGGCATGTCATGATAGTAGTGAAATTTCCACTCTGCCCCATGTGGAGCAAAAAAAGTTTACTAAGAAAAGTTACTGTCATTGTATTTTGGCACATCTGCTTCCTCATCCTTAAATATTGATTTTTCTCAAGGCTCATAGAAGGTTTTCAAGCCTTAAAAGTCAGGGTTTGTTATAGCTAAACTTTTCTTTGAATTGCAAGGAGACAGAAAGTCCTATCTAACATCCTTACATAGCTTACAGCGGCTCCAACAGATGCTACCTTACACCTTCAGCAGCGATTGCAGGTGGAGGATCTCTGTAATTACAGTGCAGTTTTATCTATTTTATTCACACTCACAGCTAATTCTTGCTATGGCTTTGTCATACATGCAAAGGCCCAGGACTTCTGAAGGACAGAGGAGGGCAGAGCTCATCAGTAAAAGCTCTTTTCTCACAAACCACACAGGCAAGTAAAACAAAACACAACACAACAAAACAAACCCAAAGGACTTTCCCACTTCTGCTGAACTTTTCATCTGAAAAGGCTGGCCTGTCAAGAAGTCACAGTCCATGACAATCCACTTTTTCTCAGCCTCGGCGTAACGGATGGCCATGGATCATTACTTCAGGATAGCACCACAACTAGGTTAGTAGCAAATGCTAAGTGCTGAGCTTGTTTTGGCCTGGGAAATTTCTCTGAAGGCAAAATCAAAGCTCTCTTCTTGTCTAGCCTTTATAATTGGGACACTGTACACCAGCCCCCTCAGAATAGCGTTGGGAATATCCCAAGAAGCACCAAGCTGGATTCTCCATGAGATTTCGCATCCGGGGAGCAAGCACTACGGCAAAATAATTTAAAGCTCCTGCATGAATTCCTTGGATTCGAACAAATATCCTGGAATTATAGAGATCTTTTGAAGACAGTGCTTCAGTAATTCATTGCAATACCATCACTCCCAATGCTAGAGACTCCTCTTGAAATTGCAAGGGTTCTCTCCTCATTTTTACTGCCAGTAGAAGGTTTGTTTTGAGGGCATTTTTGGAAAGAACTGGCTGTAAAATGCTCCTTCTTGCTATAATGGCACAATGTTTGCTAATACAGGCAGCAGTGTGAGTTATTATGTGATGCAACTTGGAAAGTTTCTTTCATTTAGCTGGAGACATGGGTATGCTTTACATCATTTTGAAAATTAAGAACAAGAAGATTAGTTTCCAAAAGTATGAACATTTCCAAGCCTCGTAAGCTGATCCCAGTAAGCTTGTATTTTTTTGGTGGGTTTTTCTGTGTTTCTTAAAATTCCTGTTCCTGGAGTCGTGTGAAAGCGGAGGAGCCAGTAGTTTTTGTACAGTCATGTACAACTCAGTTCTGTTTAAAGCTCTGTTTGAAGCTCTGTTGCAACTGCTCAGCGGCAGTATGGATGAAATCCACTACAGAGCATTAAAACACAAGCAGGAAAGGTGACAGCAAATGAAGAGAAAGTAGAAGGTCAATGATATAAGCTTGCTGATATAGTATGTTTCTAACAAAATGTTTTACTAAGGTGAGCTCTCTACACTGCCTTGCAAATGGGGATATGGAGACACAGAAGAAAAATGCCTTTCCCCAAGGCATTGCCCATGTTGGAGACAAAATAGACCTGAATCTCTGGAGCCAGAAGGTTTTCTTCTTATGTTATTCCAGAGAAAAGGCTGAAACACAGAAGCAGACAAAGATGTTTTCTTGGCTACAGTTCAAAAAGAAATACAGAATTGCCTCCTATCTTGAATGAGTGCATTATAATCAGAGTTTACTTAAATCTAATATAGGAGTCCATGTGCCACCACCAGCAATACTGCTTTTGTAATTGCCTCCAGCTATTGCTACTAGTAGTTCAGATTGCAATTTCCTTGTACCGTATGTCAATATTGCTGGATCACAAGTGAGGAAACAGGAAGCCTGATAATCAATTTCAGTAGCTATACAGTCATTTAGCTTGTGAGTTCAGCAATTGGGAAAATTTTAAACTTCAGCTCCAGTAATTGCAACCAAGAATTAAGACAGAGATATCAGTTTCATATGCGCTCTACACACATGTGCCCAGTACACAGAAAACCCACTTGCTAATAGGAATGTTCCTTACAGGAATAAATTGCAGTTGGGTTTGCAGCTCAGGTGTGGTCTTTGCTCTCCAAATTCAGCTTATGCTGTTGACATAGTATAAATAATTCAGATTCAGATAGGCTTAGAAGAAAAAGCTTCCTATACATTAATGTATACTAATTTCTTCTTTGAAATGAATGCCTGGTGTTAAGCGGCAAGCTACAACTCTGTGATGCTGTAGCAAAGACCTGCCATGCTTGTTTATTTTGTCTTACAAATATCCACAAAAAGAAGAACTGAGTCTCCTTTCAAATAAACATCTGTCAAACAAGGAGTGTTTCAGGTGAGAGCGCTTTATTACAAACCTTCTCTGCCAGTGAGTGTTGGTGGATACGCTAGTGATACCCACACCTTGCTCTGCTGCCACCCCTAGGGATGATGCTTGGACTGCACAGCATGTATGAAGGGAATGTCTCATGAGGAGAAGATCCTAGACTGTTTTCAACCATGCAAAATGTGCTACCATTTTTCCCCAAGGAACTAAGACTCAGGCATGAATTAGGCAGTGATCTCCAGAGATGAGGTGGTCTTGTCCTTGCTCATCTTCTGCAGTAGCCCTGTGGCCCTTCTGCTGTCACTTCAGAGAAAGGGCATGAGAGAGAGCAGGCTGCTGGGAGCAGGAATTTCCTAGGAGCAATTCACATGGCTTGTCCCCTCCATTCACTCCTGGGAAAGAAGTCAGGTGAAACTGGGCTAAAGGATGGTCTTCAAGCTATACG